>PVIU01003523.1:0-143629 GCA_004026605.1 Ondatra zibethicus | reverse complement strand
GATGGAACTAGAAAGCATTATTTTGAGTGAGGTAACCCAGACACAGAAAGACAATTATCACATGTACTCACTCATAGGTGGTTTTTAAACATAAGGCAAAGAAAACCATCTTACAAACCACAATCCCAGAGAATTTAGACAACAATACAGACCCTAAGAGAGACCTACATAGATATAATCTACGTGGGAAGTAGAAAGTATAAAAAGACAAGATCTCCTGAATAAATTGGGAGCATGGGGACCTTGGGGGAGGGTTGAGGAAGGGAGGGGAGTGGCAGGGAGGGGAGCAGAGAAAATAAAAAAAAAAAGAATTACTCTAGAAAAGCTAAGCAAGTGAAAGGAAAAAAAAAAGAAAGCATCTAAGAAATGCTCATTTGTATATGGTTCTCTGCTAAGAATCAAATAAATAGATTATTCTGAAAAAAAAAAAATGCCCTATTCCTGTGATCACTGACATTGGTCTGGTAGCTGCAGGGGAAAAAACCCTCTTGGAGCTTTGAAATGATCCTGCCTGAGTCTGAATCCTGTGTGATGAGGACAAGTTGCCTCCAGTCTCTGTGCCTGTTTCCTGGAGAACCCTGCTTCCTAGTGTGTTGTGAGGCATGCATGAGTTAGTATATGCATTTTCCCTCCTCACTGCCTCAGTTCTCTAAGTGTGGGCTCTTCAGAGTCTTCTGAGCTCTAGTTGTGTACTGCCGGGAGGGGTGCGGGTGACTATATACCCATGTGCACCATGTGGAGGCCTCTGTTGCTCTCTGTCTGTTCCCATGAGATGGGGGTCTCTACACTGAACCTGGAGCTTGTCCTCCTGTTTCCACCCCCCCTCACCCAGCACTGAATTATAGTTGCTGTAATGGTTTAGATAAAATGGTACAGTTCCTTGAGGTGTGGCAGCGGGCCATGAGGAGCAGCCGGTTCCACCACCCGAGGCCTCTGTGGGTTCCATGTGGATGGGAGGCAGCTTGGCGGGTCGGCGGGGCAGCTGGTCCCATGAGGAGCTACAGCAGGTGAGAGATTGATAGACACCATGCAGAGAGAGACAGAGGAGAGGGAGAGCTAAGGGGGAAGATGAGAAGAGGCAGCAGCCACCTCTTCCCAAGAGAGACCTGACAGAAAGAGCCCACTCAGGCTGAAGATCTGCTTGCCCCAGGGAAAGGGGGGGGGGTGAGACTTGTCTCTTAAAGGGACAGGACAAGCCAGCAGCAGATCATAACATTTCCATCTCTTTTTTATAATAAAAAGGCAGGAAGTTAGGCACAACAGGTTAAAGGAATTGATTAGGTAAAGTGGCACAGTTCCACAAGGGGCTGCAGGTCCCAGGTGGGGAAAGGCCAGTTTTAGGAGGAGCTGCTGCGTGTGACCTGAGACCCGCAGCCCTCAGTGGGTGAGAGACGGATAGACACACTGCAGAGATTGTGGGTATAGTTTATTTAGTGGGTTATGGAAGGGAAGGGGGAAGAGAGAGAGAAAGAAAGGAAGGGGGGAGTGGAGGCAGGAGAGGAGAGGTAGTAGCAGCCACCTCTTCTGAAGAGAGACTGGACAGAGAGAGCCCACTCAGGTGAAAGCCCTGATGGAAGGAGGGAGTGTGTCTTGTGTCTTAAAGGGACAGGACAGACCATTACATTCCATTTCTTTTTTATAATAAAAAGGCGGGACGTTAGGCACAGTAGGTTAAAAGAATTGGGACGGTGGGTTCTCAAGACTGCTTTCTGCTTATTTGTGGGCGTCGTCTTGGGGGGCACGTGAGAAAGCTGGATGCTGGTCACATCCTGGGGTATCTGGTCACTTTACTCCTGTCCAGGGTTTGTGGTATGGAACTGTCCAGTGTCTCTTGGACCTGTTTAAGGTATTTGCAGAACAGAGAACAAAGTTTAGGAAAAAATTTTTAGGACCAGAGAATTGAGAGGGGTGTATCTGACCTGTTTAAAGCAGATTCTTCAATTTGGCTCCCTGGAACTTACAAGAATTCTTTGGGTTTGTGAAAATGTAAGTTTTAGACATATATATTGTATAAACGGTCACATATTTATGTCAGAATGACTGTGACAGATATTTTTGCATAATGAAAAGTATCTTTAAGACTATGGAAGGCAGCCTAAGAGAGAATTTTGTTAACTTGAAGCTTATTGAAATTTGTTTGGTGAGGCTGTCCTTTTAAACAACAAAACCTCTCAGCTGTCAAACTGCATCAGAGATCTTTGAGAAGGATAAAATTTTACTTGAGTTATTGATTAAAAAATGACAGAGAACTTATTGGTTGGCAGCTAGAGCTATTCCTCAGGGTCCTCCATGGTTGCTGAGGGTCGTATTTGCCTTTTGCTGTTTAGCGCAGGGCCTACCAGGCTCCAGAAGATCCTGTGGGCTAGAAATCTGTAGGAAGACAAGCCTACCTTGACCTGAGCGGTGAGGCTGTCAATTCCAGTGATTCTGTCCACTGTCTGGAGAGCTTCAGTTTAGATGAAAGGCAGTTTTTCCCAGTGGTCAGCGCTTGGCTGTTGAAGCAAATTGCAGATGGACATTGTTTTGTGCCCATTTGTCTTCTGTCTTCTTGGGAGGAGGTAGAGTGCTGCTGCTAGGAGCCAACCTGTCTCTTTTTGTTATGAAAAGTCTTTTAATAATTAAATATTTAAATACCATATTCCCCAGATCTTTGAGCAGTTGAGGGCTGTTTACCGAGTATAGATGAGTTATAACTATAGTATAGAATTTGCCTGGAGAGCTGGCTCCAAGCTTGACTGTACTGCCTCTCAACTTAACAGGTAAGATTTATACTTGTAAAAGACCTAGAAGAAAAAACTGCTTGCAATAGAAGCTTAACAGTAAAACTAACAATGATAGAGAATAGCTTAATATATTTTAAAACAGGGCTGGATTAAATATACCGTATTTTTGTAAGAGACTTAAAAGTACATACCAATTTAAAACATGAGACTTACTGCTTTTTTTAGTCTGGAATGAGATATAATGGACAGTTATAACATTCAACAGTAAACATGTATATTGAAGTCACATGTATGTACATATACACACATACATGCACATTAGAGTAAACATGTATATTGAAGTCACATGTACACACACACACACACACACACAAATTAAACAGGAGTTGGGCGAGGTGGATGCTTTTGGTGGGACTCACCAAAATCATGCCCCTGTGTAAGACATAACAGAGTCAGTAAGAGGAATTTAGAGACAAAAACATAAGTAAATCAGGGAACTAGGCAGGGAATACCTCAGTAATGATGGCAGGACTTGGTCACCTGACCTGGCCCTCAGTTAAGATGGTGGTGAGGTGAGGTCACCTGACCTCAGTTAAAATGGCAGTTGTCATGTGTTGTATGGAGAAGCCACGATTTTTGAGCTGCGGGAGTTTTAAATTAATAACAACAGAGACATAGAGGCCATATAGAACATACATTTAAAACAGAATTACATCTGTATGGCCACACCATTCACTCATTCTTTTATACATGAAGTAGAGAGAAAAATTGCTCAGTACCATGATCCGCCCTGTCTCCGAGCTGCTGTGCCACAAGTTGCAGCGGGGAGCAAAGGCCGAAATTGAAAATAGCTGCCTCGTGAATCCAACTAATCTTGTTGGTTTCTGCGGGACCAGCGGTAGCAGTGGCAGGGATAGAATAGAAGGAATGGGAGCAAGAGGAAAAGAGCGTTTTTGGACAGGTGGCGAAGGAGCTGCCCAGCAAAAGGAAAATGGAGCCAGTGGGACACCGGCAGAGCATTTACAGGTGGGTGGCTGATAGTTTCTAAGGATTTGTTTCCCATAGCTGAAACCATGAAAACCCTCGAAAACAGTGGGCACCTCAAAGCCTGTAGGGAAATGTCTTCTCTCAATAGGCAGGGTGATAATGTAGCCTGGCTGACTCTGGTCCAGGCAACTTGGATGTCAGAGTCTAGAGGCTGCCATAGGCGGTCTTTCCTAGTGGGGACCACTTACGAGTGGTCCAAAAGAAAAACAAAACAAAACAAAACAAATCTTAGGGACCCCTGGTCTTAAAGTGAATGCACCACTCAGTGTGTGCAGTGCTAGTGTGGGAGGACTACCCTGGGTGGTGCTGTCACGTTTTTAGCTATGAGAAGCAACCATAGATGAATGTCAGCGAAAGACTCAACTGTAGTCTTGAAGGCTGTGGTTGGGGGCTTTTCCCCATCTGTAGGAACACTAGAAAGTTGCCGGGAGTTCAACCATCAAGGCCTCAGGTTCGGAGAAATGGTTAAACTGACTGAAGGGGAAAACTCATCAATTGAAGCTGCTGGTGTGGGGGGGTTGGCATCCAGGCAGATAGCCAGTTCCTGAGCCCAGGGTTCCACGTGTCCTCACCCGGCCCAGGGAGGGAATGCGGAGAGAGCCCTGGCCGAGTTACAGAGCACCAACGTAATGATTTAGATAAAGCAGCACAGTTCCCCAAGGGGTGGCAGCTGGTCCCACCACCTGAGGCCTCTATGGGTCCCAGGTGGGTGGGAGGTGACAGGTGAGAGACCTCGGGGTTGGCGGGGCAGCTGGTCCCAAGAGGAGCTGCAGTGGGTGAGAAACAAATAGGCATGCCATGGGGAGAGAGTGTGTATGTAGTTTATTCAGAAGGATATGGAAGGAGAGGGGAAGGGAGGAAGGAAGAGAGAGAGAAACAGAGAGAGAGGAAAGGAGAGGAGAGGAGAAGAGGCAGCAGTGACCTCTTCAGAAGAGAGATGGGACAGAGAGAGAGAGAAAGACCGCTAAGGCAGAAGGGAGGGAGTGGGCAGGACTTGTCTCTTTAAGGGACAGGACAAACCATTACAGTTGCCATGTGGCCAAACTGACTTTTTATGTGGGTACTGAGCATCTAAATAAGATCTTCATGTTTGTGTAGTAAATTCTTACCCATGGAGCCACCTTCCAAGTTACAATTCTTCGCTGTTTAGTACCTACTTTATAGAAATTCATGAAATGCTACACAGCACTAGGCAAGTGTCGGGGACCAGCCTTGACAAAAATACCTCTTGCCAGGTAAGGGCATGGGGATTAGAAATATAGTAAAGAATATGAAGACACAAATGAAAATAATAAAACGCAGAAACATATAGCATCAGGAGGGAATTTTTTTAGTGAGTACTGAAATTTGCCTGCATTTAATTTCCAACTGCTTAAAAAGGTAGGAGTAAGACAAAAGACTGCATTAACATACCAATTGAAAGTCACAGGCTTCGTTCATAGTTAAACATTCTGTTGCTAGAACAAAGCAAGTCACCAAGTCCTGCTCACACCCTAGACCAAACACTTTGTGGGCAAACCACTCCGTGGGTGGAATCCCAAGTTATTCCCATAAAGGAAACTGGAACTTAGTTGGATTCTTAGACTTTTGTTTTAGGTAGCAACAAACTACTTCCCTATTCCAGGAGCACAGAGAGCAGAACTCTGATTTACAACTAGGTGGGACCTTTGTGTGAAGTAGAAGCACAATAACCTTGAAGAAACTAGAAACAAGTCTCAAACTCTCTGACCTTTGGCCTTTTTGGGCCTCCACTGGCAAGTAACAAGAAGAATGCATGCTAGCTGTTTTTATTATTTACTTAGGGTTTTTTTTTTTTTTTTTTTTTTGAGACAGTCTTACTGTGTACCCTGGCTAGCTTGGAACTTGCTGTGTAGACCTTATACTTGAGTGATGATCCTGCTTCTGCCTCCCAAGTGTTGGGATTCCAGATGTTCACCATAATAACCAGCTTTTTAAAAAATTCTTTTCAGTGGGATCTTACTGTGTAGCCCTACCTCAGCCACTTTATAATTTCCTTTTTAATTCATTGTATGTAAGAGCAGCGAGAAGACTTGGCCATATAGTGCAATTGTGGAGAGGTCCAGGCTAGATGGGGTTCAGTATGTCCTTCTCCACTCCAGCCTGGGTTCAGGTTCTTGGTTGGCTGACTGTCCTCCTTTCCACTTTACAACTGCAAACATTCCTCAGCCAGCCTTCCCTCCAGGACCACTGGCCATGGAAGCCAGCCCTCAGCTTTTCTCTTGAAGTATCCTTGGCATGGCCTGCACACCCATGGAGAATGGCTGCTATAATGGTCAGCTCAGTCCCTTTAAGAGACAA
Organism: Ondatra zibethicus; assembly: GCA_004026605.1. Lineage (NCBI taxonomy): Eukaryota > Metazoa > Chordata > Mammalia > Rodentia > Cricetidae > Ondatra > Ondatra zibethicus. Next base: position 137,540 of record PVIU01003523.1, on the reverse strand, counting down.
GCCACGCCCCCACACCCCCAGGCAAGCTGATCGCTGACCTTCAGCTCCAGCCTGAGTACCTTCTCTCTCTTCTGTCTCTCCCTTCTCCCCATTTCTCCCCTTCCCCCTCTCTGTTTCTCTCTCTCTCTGCCTCTCTCTCTGCTCTTCCCCCTTCTCCTCTTCCTTTCCATAACCCACTGAATAAATATCCAACTTCACTCTGCATGGCATGCCTATTGGTCTCTGTCTCTCACCCGCCAGGGCTGGGCTCCCTACCTGGGATTCGTTGCCCCCTCATGGCCCACTGCAGCCACTTGGGGAACTGCACTGTCCCTGCCTGGGACTGGCTGCTCTCGGGCCCCGCTGCCTGCTACCTGCAGCCACTTAGGGAGACCTGCTGCGTGGTCTCATGGCCCGCTGCCTGCAGCCACTTGGGGGACTTGTGGCATACCCGCTGCCTGCTGCAGCCACTAGGGGATCTGCAGCATTTTACTTTTACCATTACAGCTGCCACATGTCCTGTGTGTGCTGCTTTGTTCACTCGCCTCTGTACTCTCTGTCCAGAAGTGTTTATCTAGCATACTCTGGATTGTGGTGGGCTGATTCTGACTCAAGGCCTTTTACTCCGGAGCACGCCTGGGACTGTGCCAGATTTCAGTGCCCTGCCTCCAGCTGTCCCTCACCTGGTTCAGCTCCCACCATCTTCACTTTGTCAATAGAAATGAAACTTAAATCAACAGTCCTCAACTATCAGTGGCCTCACAATGTAGATTAGTTGCTTATGTACTTTTCCTAGTAAATGGTTTACAGTGACAAAGCCATGTTGGTGATCAGGTGATGGCAGCGCCCACTTCCCTTCCGACATACTCTGTGCTCAGCACTGCTGTGTAAGTTCTCCACGTCTTTATTTACTTCACTGTCATACAAATCCCTAAGGTCGGTGTTAGTACTGCTGGATAGACTTAAGTTGCCCAGCTTCTCCAGGGTCACAGCTAATGTCAAGCCAGGATTTAAACGCAGGCAATAAAATGAAGAAGAATGTGCTCTCCGACACCTTCTGCCCAGAGGCACACCAGAGAGGATAACATTGCTGCTGTTTGGCTTTGGGGCACGTAAAGCGATGCCTTGTGTGACAGGGTACTGGTATGTGTGCTGTGACAGTACACATGTCTTTTGGCATTCGGGAGGCTAAGGCAGGAGGAGCACCAGTTTAAGGCTCACACAGGCAAAAGACTGTCTCAGAAGCAAAATCAAACAATCAGAAAGGTTGTATTGAGACAAGCAGATGGCTCTCTGACCCTAGACATCAGTCTTCTGCCTGGGAAGCAGTGCTGCCTGCTCTGTGTTTGTTAAACGCAGTAAAGTCAGGCTAGCTTGCCTCTTGAAAGCACACGGTAACATTCTGTTCACATTTCTCTATGCCTTGCTTCTTCTTAATTTTTAAATATTTATTTATTGTATATGTTTCTGCATGTATATGGCCACACATGTGCCATGGTGAGTGTGTGTATGTGTGTAAGTCAGAGGATAACCTGTAGGAGTTGGTTCTCTTCTACCATGTGGTCCTGGGGATTGAATTTAGGTACTCAGGCTTTGCAATAAGTGACTTTACCTGTTGAGCCCCTCACCAGTCCTATACTTGGCTACTGCTTCTTCTTTTTTTGCGGCGGCGGGGGTGGGGGGGAGAGGTGGTTTAGGACAGGATTTCTTTGTGTAGCCCTGGCTGTCCTGGAACTAGCTCTGTATACCAGGCTGTTCTCAAACTCACAGAGATCTACTTGCTTCTACCTCTTAGGTGCTGGGATTAAAGGTGTGTACCACTGCCTGGCTATACTTTGCTCTTAAGGGTTTATCTTAAAATCATTCTGTGCCTATTTCTATATTTTTCTTGCCTGCTTTCACAGCTATATGGTATTTCATTTTATGAAGGTAATAGAATCGATTGAAGTTAACAGATAATTCTTCCCATATTCCAGTTACACTTAACATTGCATCTTTGCACGTGTGTGTGAGCTTTTCTGCCAACAATAGAATCGTTGTACTAGGTAGGCATGTAAGTGGGTGTGTGCTGCCCTTTATGGGGGATACATTAGCTCAGCTTTGTGTCACACACCCCTCCCGTGTGTATTACCAAATGCCAGCCTTGACTGGATATTATGTTTTGCTTATTTAGGACACAGACCTTTAAGGTTGTGGCTAACCAGCTTTTTCCCTTCTCAGGTGAACATGGGTGACCGGTTTGGGCAGATCATGATTGAAAACCTCCGGAGGCGACAGTGTGACCTGGCAGGAGTGGAAACCTGCAAGTCACTAGAGTCACAGGTCAGAGCAGATTCTAAGCACTTGCTCATTCTCTTAGCTAGCAAAGCAGGACACTCTCCGTGGCAGCTCCACCATGAGAAGCCCTGCTCTGCCTCTGACACAGGCAGAGAGTGCTCTTAGTTGTAGGAAACTCAAGTCCTGTCTGTCCCCTTGATACAGAAGACACAAATTGAAATTTCCCTACAGTTTATTGTTTTCATTATGCATATTTTTTGTATAATTCACTTTGTATTATGCAAAATTTCAGACAAGCATAAAAGAAGACTAGATTAGCAAACAATCCATATCCTATCAGTCAGCTTCAGTAATTGTCAGTATTTTGTTAGTGTTTTCTCACCGCCCCCCACGATGTTATTTGTTGGTGTCATCAAAATATTTTTAGACATTTGCTAGACAATACATGTTTCCACGCTAAGTGCTTGTTAAGGGCCCTCCTACTGTTGAGCTTTCTTCCAGGGTAATATTGCCACGATCACTCCCCACAACTCAACAGTAGCTCCTCTATGCTTCTGCTTCCCAGACCGGCTTCAGTTCATCTGGTAGATTGAAGGCATGTTTTATAGTGTGTTTGACTTGGCATCTATCCATGGTCTACATTTTATGGGTGATTAATACAGCTTTGTATTGCTCTTAATCTGTGGTAGGCCCTTTGAAAAGGAAAAGGGCATTTGTTTGCTGGAGATAACCTCCCATACCTGCCACCATTTAAATAAACTGTGTCACATGACTACTAAGTGGCATGTTGCTTAAGCTCACACCTGTAATCCTATTACTTGGTAGACTAAGGCTGAAAGATCATATGTTTGAGACCAGCCTGGGCTAGCAAGCTCCAAAACAGCCTAGACTACATGGCAAAACTCTGAAGCCAGCCAGCCACTGAACCAAACAAATAACTGTTGTTTGTAGGAGAAATTTTTTCTTTGTGCCTCTATACTCTAATGGGTTTCCCCAGGAAAACACTGCATGTGCATATAGACTAGAAAAGGGACTAGACATGGGCTTTTGAAACAGAACTACTCTCAGAGAAATCCTGTGTGCTTTACGGTCTCAGATGTACATGCTGGGAATCATCCATGTCTCTCCACCCCCTTTCAGAAGGAACGGCTGCTATTGAACGGGTGGGAGACAGCATCCGCAGTGAACATGATGGAGCTGTACAGTGGGCTTCCCCGGGCAGAGGTGAACAGGTATGTGAGTGCTAAGCCCTGGCTTCAGATGGTTGGCAGTGAGAGGCTGACTGTCTGTGTTCTTTAGTGTGAACACAACGCTAACCTTAACCAGGCTTATTTTGAAATAAGGTAAACATTGGTAAAAGCTTGAGAGAGTAACTTATTAGCCACTGGCTGAGATAGCCTTTGCCAAAGCAGATGATTTGAACTGAAATAAGTAGTTACACCTGGAAAATTCCCAGAGCCACCTCTGCAATGGAAACTTTGTGTAATCCCTGTCTTAGAGAGAAGATGATGTTACCCATGACTTCTAAGGGATAAGACCTCAAATGATATCTTTAAATGGACTCTTTCTTTGTTATAAAAGAAAGATATAGTCATTGTTCTAAAACTACTTCATGCTGAAGGCATGAAGTCTTATATATTTACAAGGTGCAATTAGCTCTTATTAACAAGTTGGACCTGTTCTCCAATAGTCCTATACACAGATAAATATTTATTGATACACAGACTCTGGTTTCTAAATCAAGGGGTTCATACTATACATGGTGGTCACAGAAGTCATATTCCCTTTTTAAAGCTTAATGGATCATATTTATATTTGTAATATCAAAGTCTTAAACCCTTCATATTTTGTTTTCATGCTTGCATAGCAGTGTAGATAACAATAACTAATATTGTGGTAATTGTAAAGAAATTTAAAGAGGGACAGTTCAGACATTTACTCATGTGGTCTTGTATCTTACTTGTTTTAGCATCTCCATTGTGTCAGTACTAGGGAACATCACTGTGCATGCATAGACCTGTGTTGCTGCCTGCTTGGTTCATTTCTTAGTTGTCCTGTGCTTCCTCATCTGTCCTTCCCCTCTCCTTTGGATACCTTGAGGTACAATTTGGGGTCTGTTACAAGATCATGTGAGGAACTTTTGGACTTGCTCGTCCTTAGATCTTACTGACATTTAGAAAAATATCATTTCTTTTGTGTTGTTTGTTTTTCTTGTGTCCAAGTATCAGTTATCCAGGCAGTGAGTGCTTTGAGAGTGCCCTCTCATAGGTTGATGATTTATGGATTCTTGTGGAAGCTTCTTTTTTTTTTGTCAGGCTGGCTTCCACTTCCTAGGTGTCCAGGTGATGTTTTGAACATCTCTGGTCTGACATATAATGCTGTTGCTGTGGCAAATTTATTCTAAGCAGCCAGAGGGGAGTCTAATGAGCATCAGCCACAGGGAGAATAACTCCCTTCTGGGCAGTCCTTTGTCTTATGCAGCCATGGTCTTTTGTAGACAGCAACATGTAACCCTAACAGAGACCAGGTATGACAGGAGATGGCCTTTGCTCCCTGAACAGGCCTCCTGACTCTGAATGTCACATGGGTTTTGTCTATACTTTCTTGTCTGCACCAGGGATATTGGATCAAAATTGGTCCCAAATATGCCTGTTCTTAGGAGCTCATGGCTAGTGAATAGCTTCACAGTTTGTACTGAGTCCTGTCAGTTGTGTTTAGTTAATCTCCATTCTGGAGTCTTCATTAAGACTTTTCTTTGTCCTTTGTGGAACTTTATTCAGTAATGTGCCTAGATGTTTTGTTAGTCAGTGTCCGTTACTATGTCACATCTGAAATCAACTTAGAAGAGATGCATTTTGCTTCACCATGTGGAAATTCATCATGGCTAGCTGGGCCATTACTTTGGGATGTGGATTGTATGTAGCAGAGCACACTGTCCTCTCATGGCCAGGAACTCAGAGAGGCAGCAGATGCAAGCAAGGCAAGTTTGCATTTGTATCTGTATGTATTTGGACTATGGCGTCTGGGATGGACCTGCAGACCGAGATACTCTTTGAGGTGTCCTTCCTGTGATCCCTGTGCAGCACATTTAGTTTCTTTAGTCAGGAGCTAAGAGCCATACCTTGGGCTCATCTATACTGGCTCTTTTTCTATCTAGCCTGCCTGTTCTGTTTTTGGCTATTAGATACTTTCTGTAGCTGTGATAAAACACGCAAACCAAAAACAACTTGGGGAGGAAAGGGTTTGTTTGGCTTATCCTTCCAGGTTGTAATCCATCCTTGAAGGAAGTCAAGGCAGGAACTCCAGACATGAACTGAAGCGGAAACCATAGATGAATGCTGCTTACTGGCTCATTCTATCCCAGGGCCATGCTAAGCTACCTTTCTTTACAGCCCAGGACCACCTGCCTAGGGATTGTACTGCTCATGGGACTGGGTCCTCCTACTTCCGTCAGACATACCCATAGGACAGTCTGGTCTACACAGTTCCTCGAGGTTCTCTCTTCTCAGGTGACCCTTGATTGTGTCCAGTTGGCAATAAAAACTACCCAGACCATTTTTAAAATTGTATTTTATTCATGTACATCTGCAGTGTTTATGTATGCTCTATCTGCATGGGTGCTGGTGGAGGCCAGAAGAGGGCATAGGAGCCCCTGGAGCTGTATTTACAGGCAGTTGTGAGCTGCCCAACTTGGGTGCTGGGAACTGAATTCAGGTGTCCTCTGTAGTGAGTGCTGAGAACTGGACTCAGGTCCTCTGTAAGAGTGGGAAGCAGTCTTACCTGATGAGCATTTTTCCAGCTTCTGGACTGCATTCTTTTAGAATCTTTCTACTCTGTTGCATTGGCTTCTGAGTCTCACTGTACACAGTCCTGCTGCTGCATACCATTGCCTTGCTCACTTGAAGCCTCCACCACTAGATAAATTTGTTGTCCATTATTTTGCATCTCTGCTGCACACAGTCTCTGGCATGGGCAAGATGCAATCAGGTTGTTTGCCACAGAGTGACAGGGGTGGCCTTTTATCCAGTTCCTAGTCCATTTTCATTTCCACCCTAAACTTCTCTGGCGTTGCCATGTTTTCTGGTTTTTTTTTTTTTACCAGCATTTTGGCCTCACTGTGGCCTGCTTCTCTACACTTCCCACATTCCTTTGGCACACCATATCTGAAAGCCCATGCAGTAATCAGGTCTGTGGCAGCAGAGAAACCTGTCTTACTCTCTATGCTAATTTTCTGCACTAGTTAGCTTTCTGTTACTATAACAAACACTTAAGGTGACCCATGTATAAAGTGAAAATATTTATTTTTCCTCAGAGTTTTAGAGTCATCCACCCAAAACAGGTGCACACTGCTTTCTTTGCACTGGTGGTGGTATACTAAGCACACATTCCTTGCTAAACACCCTGTCTGAAATGCTCCAGGGTATGTCTTGGAAGTTATCCCATGTTAACCCCTATAGATCTGCCCTGGTTCATAGTCTGGCTGTAGAGATCTGAGGTAGGAGCATGTTTTAGTTCATGCAGGTGATCTCCTATAGTTCAGTTTTTGCTTGTTACCAGATTGGAACTGTGGTGTGCTGTTTAAATGCTCTTGACCATTTATCTTTGCATGCAGGGTAAGCTCTTGAAGAGGCAGGTCGTTCACAGGATTAGAGGATGTTCTTTCTTTGTGTTGAAAGAGGCTAAAATGCCTTCAAGGGAGGCAGTCCTGTCTTGTCATATTGCTAGCAATTGAGAAAGTGCCTTTTCTTCTGTGTTCAGCTTTCAATCTTTGTCTGTCTGAGTGTTGAAAAACTACTGTTCTGGCTAGTTTTATGTCAACTTAACACAAGCGAAAGTCACCTAAGAGGAGGGAAGGATAGAGAAATGCCTCCATAAGATCAGGCTATAGGCTGGCCTGTAGGGCATTTTGTTAATTAGAGGTTTATGAGATAGGGCCTAGTCCATTGTGGGTGTGTTCTATCTCTGAGTCCTGGATTCTATAAGCAGGCTGAGCAAGCCAGTAAGCAGCACCCTTCCATGGCCTCTGCATCAGCTATGCCTCCAGGTTCCTGCTCTGTTTGAGTTCCTGTTCTCACTCCCTTTGGTGCTGAACAGCAATGAGGAAGTATGAGCAAACCCTCTCCTCCCCAAGTTGCTTTTGGCCATGGTCTTTCATCACAGCAATAGAGGTCTTAAGACAACTATCTTGTGTTTTCATTTGTATTTGTTTTCTCATAAATGAATTTGAAGACCTCTTGTTTTTCTTTTCTATTGGACTGATCTTTTCTTCTTCTTTTAAATTATTATGAAAGTTTTTCATGCTGAAGTTCTAGAGCTCTATAAAGAGTTGCAGGGCAAAGAAAGTAGTCCTTTGCCATTAGCATTCCAGATACCTTTCTAGTTCATTTGCCTTGACCTTTGAGGTAACCCTTCCTCCTCTTCCTCCTTTTCCTTTCTCCACTCACCCTTCCTTGTTCTCCTGCCCTCCCTTTCTTCCCATTCCTTCCTTACCCCCCTTCTCCTTTCTTTAAGATTGCACATTCTAAGTGTGTACTGTTCCCCTGAACTAAACTTCCAGCATTCTTTCTTCTTTTTGAAAATTTAATTTCATATGTGTGAGCATTTTTTTTTACAAACAATTCTTGTGTCTTAACAACTTCTAATTTTTTCTTGTAGTTGATTTTATTTGTAGTGTTTGCCATGGAACAATTTAGGATGAGTCTTTATTTAAATATTTAAAGACATATTCCTAAATGTCTTTAAAGATAATAAATCTTATTTTAAATTTATCTTTTTTTTTCTTTTGAGCCCTTCTCAGCTTTCCTGTGGCTGGTACACCATACTTCTTTTTTTCTATTGTTTTTATTGAGCTATATATTTTCTCTGCTCCTCTCCCTTCCTCCCCTCTTTCCTTCTACCCTCTCCCATGACCCCCACACTCCCAATTTACTCAGAAGATCTTGTCTTTTTCTCCTTTCTATAAGATCCGTGTATGTCTCTCTTAGGGTCCTTTTTGTTGTCTAGGTTCTTTGGGGTTGTGGACTGTAGGCTGGTTTTTCTTTGCTTTATGTATAAAAGCCACTTATGAGTGAGTACATATGATATTTGTCTTTCTGGGTTTGGGTTACCTCACTCAATATGTTTTTTTCTAGATCCATCCATTTGCCTGTAAATTTCAAGATGTCATTATTTTTTTCTTTTAACCACTGAGTAGTATTCCATTGTGTAAATGTACCACATTTTCTTTATTCATTCTTCGGTTGAGGGGCATTTAGGTTGTTTCCAGGTTCTGACTATGATACATAATGCTTCTATGAACATAGTTGAGCACATGTCCTTGTGGTATGATTGAGCCTCCTTGGGTATATACCCAAAAGTGGTATTGCTCGGTCTTGAGGTAGATTATTTCCTAATTTTCTGAGAAATCCCCATACTGATTTCCAGAGCAGCTGTACCAGTTTGCATTCCCACCAGCAATGGAGGAGTGTTCCCTTTACCCCACATCCTCTCCAGCATAAGTTGTCATCAGTGTTTTTGATCTTGGCCATTCTTACAGGTGTAAGATGGAATCTCAGAGTTGTTTTGATTTGCATTTCTCTGATGACTAAGGATGTTGAGCTTTTCCTTAAGTGTTCTTCGGCCATTTGAGATTCGTCTTTTGAGATTTCTCTGTTTAGGACTGTACCCCATTTTTTTATTGGATTATTTGTTCTTTTGTTGTCAAGTTTCTTGAGTTCTTTGTATATTTTGGAGATCAGTCCTTTGTCCAATATGGGGTTGGCGAAGACCTTTTCCCATCCTGTAGGCTGCCGTATTGTCTTATTGACCATGTCCTTTGCTTTACAGAAGCTTTTCAGTTTCAGGAGGTCCCATTTATTAATTGTTTCTCTTAGTACTCTGGAAGTGGTCTCCTGTGCCAATGCATTCAAGTGTACTTCCCACTTTCTCTTTTATGAGGTTTAGTGTGATTGGTTTTATTTTAGTCCTTGATCCATTTGGACTTGAGTTTTGGGTATGGTGATACATATTTGCGTATGAGTGTTGTGCCTGCATGTGTGTTTATGTGTACATGCAGTGTGTGCCTGGTATCCCCAGAGGCCAGAAGAGGGAGCCAGATCCCCTGGAACTGGAGTTAAGTACAGTTGTGAGCCTCCATGTGAGTGGGTGCTGAAAATTGAACCTGGATCCTCTGGAAGAGTAGCAAGTGCCCTTAACTTAGCTGAGCCATTTCTCCAGACCTTCCCTTTTCCCCATTTTTTCTTAGCCACAGCATGCATACTGTTGTGTGTCCAAGTTCTTTCCATGTGGTATCATGAACATGTCATTCCTGTGGACTAGCATCTTCCTTCCTAACTGCAATCTCCATCTCCTGTCCTGACTTCCGCACAGAATAGAATCCCTCGAGTTCCTGGATGAGCTGGAGCTTCTGGAGCAGCTAATGCGGCATTACTGCCTGTGCTGGGCCACCCGTGGAGGCCAGGAGCTCGGTAAGAGAGTGCCTTTGTCACCTGGGCAGGAGGCAGGACAGCCTTCTCCCAAGAATGAAAGGCGCACCAGGCAGTTCAGGTTGAGAGAACTAGAGAAACATGGATGCATACCACAGAGTGTCCAGAGAAGGCATCATTCGTTCTTCCAGGTTTTTATAGCACAGAATTAGGCAAACTCTCTAAACCACAAATCCTCAAACAGAAGCCAGCCCTTGTCAGGCCTGCCATAGGATTTCTGCATTTGGGAAGGTTGAAAACCTTGAGAGTTTAAAGTAATAATCATAATAAAAATAACCAGCGTTTGCCCTTTCACCAGCTCATAGCCATGTCTGCTAGATACTAACACATGGATCATTTGGTTTCTGAAGGACCCACTCAGCTCCTGTCTCTAGGGCTGAGGCGCAGTTTCCTGACAGAGGCATGTAAGACCTCGAGGTTCAAGGAGGGACCTGAGCACTTGGCTCTCAGGTTCAGATCCAGCCTCCTCGGACTCCTGCCCCAGTTGCTCTTGCTTCCCAGGGCCTGGTTATTCCTGAGCAGAACAGCCCAGCAAGACCACATCAGATTCCAGGTCCCCAGTGCCTTCCAGCTTCTCGCAATGTGATCCGAGTGACAGCTGGAAGTCCAGCCTGCTTGGGCTCCGCAGTTCAGCCTACAGAGTCCTTCCAACATGGTTTGGGATGGAAATCCCATTATTGTTGTGTTTTATATTAGAATCTCTTCCTAATAATAAAAGAAATTGTAGTTGGAACTTGGGGAGCTTGAAAAAGGCAGAGCACAGAAGTCTGCTTGTGGTCTGGTCTCAGGCAGCCTTTAGTGATGCTTCCTCCGCTGTGTTCTGGATACTTTATTTATTTAAAAAAATATATTCATACACACTCATATATAGTTTATTTATTTGCCTTTTTTGTTTGATTCTTTGAGACTTGTAAAGCAGCCTGGCCTTAAACTTGGCATTCCTCCTACTTTGGCCTACCAGAATTACAGGTGTGCCCCTGGAACCTCATACATATGGAAGCAGAAAAACCATGAAGAAAGTGTGGCACTACCCTGGTCTACACCCTGTGCCCTTTTGCTGAACACTGATCTTATCTTCAGTAGAGCCAACTTTACATGTTCCTATAACTGGACTTCTGAGTTTTTTCAACTTAATCACGTGACATAAGCATTTTCTCCCTTGCCACCAAACTTCTTGAAGAACATAATTGTAATGAGTGTATTAAATTCTATCACAAGACTGTGTCTGAATGTATTTAAACTTCCCAAGATTTGGGAATTGCAGGGTTTAAGTTACTTGTCATACAGTAAGTTGAACTTCTTCTGTTTTTGTCCCCCCACCGCCTTTTTTTGGTGTGCTTTGGGAACAAGGGGGTCTGAAACCCAGGCTGGCCTCCCGAGTGCTGTGTTTATAGATATGCACAGCATGCCCAGGTTGGGATTTATAAACATTTTAATGTCAGAGGCTTCTTCAGTGTATCAGCACACAGTGAAGAACCAGCTCTGTGTTTGTTCAAAGGTCAGCAGTTAGCAGGTAGATTTTGGACATTTACTGCTGAGAGCCCATAAATTGTTATGAAATGCTTTCTTAATCCATTTTAAACCACCCATAAACAAAAGCTAGCTTGACCTCTCACTTTCTTCTGAAATCTCGTTTCACACAGGAAGAGAACGAGGTCTAGCAGCGAGCTAGCTGTGCTGATGCCCAGGGCCAGCACTTGGACACGTAGCAGTGTCATGCCCTGCCCCCACCCCTAGTTCCTTTACTCTGCAGTAGGCATCTGACTGCATCTGTGTTTCCTCCCCTTAGGTTTGAAGGAGATAACCTATTAATCTGTTGAAGGTTCGTGCTGAGGTGGAAGTTGAAGTCTCTAGCCGAGGGAGTGCCCTGGGCCCCCTGAGGGATGGGTAGCGTCATCTCTATTGTTGGCCCTGTTGCATATCCAGAACCCTTGGTTACAAAGGTGGTCACACCAGATCCTGTTCCTGTCACTTATCATTGTTTAAATAAATCTCACTTGCCATTTGTCTGTGTGTCAGACTTTGCTGGCGTCTGTTGACATTCTTTGCTCTGTGGAGTGGACCAGGGTTCACATCCGTGGCCGCTAAAACCCAGGAGCCTACATCTTACTTGGACCTTGGTTTACCCTGTGAGTCAGAATCCATTTGGGAATTTACTCCTCCCTGTGCTCTTTATTGCAACACCTCATGGGCCCTGACCCTTGACCTGCCACAGATGCTGGAGCTCTTCTGTGGTGTTGCTGCTGCCTTGGCTGGGCTAGCCTGCTGCCTTGCCTGGGCTAGCCTGCTGCCTTGGCTGGGCTAGCCTGCTGCCGTGGCTGGGCTAGCCTGCTGCCTTGCCTCGTTCATTCCAGTTGCTATGGCAGGTTGTGTAATTCCTCCTTAAGTACCCTGGCTGCTTGGAACCTGTATACATGTCACCTTCTGTGGCAAATGGGCATTTGGCCAATGAGATTAAGATAAGGGTCTGAAAGCAAGGTTGTTAGGGGTCATCTGGGGCTCTGATGCAATCACAAGGATCCACATGAGCCAGACAAGAAGACACAACCAGACAGTAGACATTGACTGAAGGAGATTGCGGATGGATGGGTTTTGAAGATGGTGGAAAGGGCCAAAAGATAAGGAATATAAGCAATTTCTAGACGCTAAAAGAGACAAGGGGCTGGAGCGATGACTCAGGTTAAGAACGCATACTGTTCTTGCAGAGGAACCACGTCCAGTTCCCAGCACCCATACTGGGTGGCTCCTGACTACCTGTCACTCCAGCTCCAGGGGGATCTGAAGTCCCCATTCTCTGGGGGCACCTGCACTCACTTGCACACACCCACACATGGGTGCACACATACATACATCACTAAAACTAATAAAAATTAAGTCTTTTAAAAGGCTGGGAGTCCCCAGAAAGATGCCCCCCATCCCCATACACCCTCAGAAAACTTGACAGACTGAAGTTACGGCTTTCTTCTTTCTGACCTCCAGAACCGTAAGTAAATCAATGTGTGGTGTTTTTCAGGCTCTGGAGTTGTGATAAAGCCACAGCAACAGTAACGAGATTAATATAGTCATTATGCTGCAGATTAGGGCCCCGCAGTTTAGGGAGAAAAAAAAATCCAGCCTGATGCTGGAGCTGCATGACTAGGCATGGCTGTGGGGAAGCTCCGGCATGGTCCTCAGCTGAGGTCACAGTTCCCTGTTCCACTTGGAACCAGTATTCCTGGACACTCAGCTGTGCTCCACCTGTGCTGTGTCTGTCATTGGAGTAGGTGCATTTAGACAGCCTGAAAAGAAAGTGAATTGTCCAAGAGAAGGCCTTTCCTTTCTGGTCACCTTTCAATCTCAGGAAGGTCTTGGGTTTGTAATGGTGTGTCTTATTTTCTTAAATGTTCTTAACACAGTGTATATGGAACTCTGGGCCACGGTGGGAAGTTCAGTTTAGTGGAACAAGTCTATGATTTAATAAGATAAGGAATGGAATAAACATAAAGGCACTGGTAAATGTGGGCATTGTTTTTGCTTGTTTTTGTAGCCTGTGATAGTTTGAAAGAAAATGGATCCCATAGGCTCATAGGGAATTGGCGCTATTAGGTGGTGGCCTTGCTGGAGTAGATGTGGTTTTGTTGGAGGAAGTGTGTCACTAGGGGGTGTGCTTTGAGGTCTTAATATGCAAGCCATACCCAGAGTAGCATTCTCTTCCTGCTGTCTGCAGATTCAGATGTAGAACTCTCAGCTCCTCCAGCACCATGTCTGCCTGCATGCCACCATGCTTCCCACCATGATGAACTATAGGCCAGCCCCAGTGAAACGCTTTCCTTTATAGGAGCTGCTGTAGTCATGATGTCTCCTCACAGCAGTAAAACCCAAACTAAGACGTAGCCTTTTTCATTTTTTTTCTTTTGGTTTCTCGAGACAGGGTTTCTCTGTAGCTTTGGAGCCTGTTCTGGAACTGGCTCTTATAGACCAGGCTGGCCTTAAACTCACAGAGATCTGCTTGCCTCTGCCTCACTAGTGCTGGGATTAAAGGTGTGTACCACCACTGCCTGGCTTCAATTCAGTTTTTTAAATACATCCATGGGGCAAAGGGGTTTGCACAACCTGATTTGTAGCTGTTCTGTCTTCTGAGAACCATCCTTCCAGTTGAATAAATGTGGACAGTGGAATGTGACTGTTGTCACAGATGTGCTGTTTGCTAACTCACAGACCACTGCAGTCATTCAGGGAGCCTGTCTTACTCATCAAGTTCCCAAGTGTAAGATAAGCTGTGACATTCTGTGCTTCTCATAAAGACCTTTCTTCCAGTATGGCCAGAGGCAAATGGACATGGCATCCGTGTCCATGTAACTCCCAGTGTAGCTATGCCTCACGCTCTGCATCACCAGCATAAAAAAAAGCTTTTTTCTTTTTTTTTTCTTGAGGCACCATCCAACTAATAGCACTGATACCAAAAGAAATGCGGCAAATCTGTAAGAACGGAGACTCTGTAGGCGACTAAAGCTGCAAGCTTAGGAGAAAAGACTTACTCAGCTCCGTTAGGGGCAGTGCCATGAACCCCATGAAGTAGGACTTTCAAACTCTTCAAGGTCTCAAGCCCCAGCTGGTTTCAGACTCACTACTGTAATGCAGGTTTGGCCTCCCAGTTGCCAGGGTTAGGGATTTGAGCCTCCTTATTTTCTGACTCCTTTTGAAAAGCAAGTACAAATGACCAGGTATTGCAACAAAACTGAATGAAAATCAATTTTACATTTGTTGAAGCATGTATTTTGAAAAAAAAAATACCGGTTTAAAATAATAGGAAATTCTCAGATATGTTAATCATAGTTTTATATTTTAAACTTTGACTAATAAGGCTGAATCTGAATAGTATAATTTTCAGCCTTGAATATGGTGACTTTTCAACCTCAGTCGCAGAAGCACAATGACAAAAGGAACATCGTCTTGGGAAACGTCACAATAAGATGCATACTGTCCTGCTGTGGCAAATGTGGCTGCCCTGCCAAGTGCAAGAGAAAGTATAACTAGGGTGCCGAGACTAAAAGATGAAATGCTGCTAGGACTGGGCAGATATGGCTCCTGAGATTTGTTTATCGTGTATTCAGACATGGATTCTGTGAAGGAGCAATCTAAAGCCAAGAGCATTCAGTTCCTCTTGAAGAGTCCAACAATCAGTCATGAAACAACTGTTCTGGTTTGAAAAGACTTTCATTTTTAAAGACCGTGTTTTTAGGGTTGTGTGTGTGGAGGTTAGAAGACAAACTTTGGAAGTTGGTTCTTTCCAGAGGGTACCAGGGATCAGGTGAGTCATCAGGCTTGGCATGGCAAGAGCTGCATCCTCCAAGTCATCTCGCCAACTTGCCGTCTCTTCACATGTGCATTTGTGTGCTTCAGGAGTAGACACTATGTCCCCCCCCACACACACACACTGTAGGTTGGCCTCAGTCAGTGATGGGATAGGTAGGTCTTGTCTCCAGCCTTGGTCCTATCTCCCACCCAGATAGTACCTAGCTAAAAGTCAGGAGCCTAACATGTTCATTTTATTTCTTCTTTGCCAGTACTCCTTAAATTATTTCACAAAATAGATACAAATGGAACACTGCCTAATTCTTTCCATGAGACCAAAGTTATTCTGATGCCTAAACCACATAAAGACTCAATGAAGAAAGAAAATTACAGACCAATTTCCCTTATGAACATATATGCAAAAATTCTCAATAAAATACTTGTAAACTGAATCTAAGAGCACATCAAAAAAATCATTCACCATAACCAAGTAGACTTCATCCCAGAGGTGCCAGGATGGCTCAACATATGTAAATCAGTAAATGTAATTCAGCACATAAAAATACTGAAAGACAAAAACCACATGATCATCTCGTGAAATGCAGAAAAGGCCCTTGACAAAATCCAACAGACCTTCATGATAAAAGTCCTGGAAAGATTAGGGATACAGGGACACAACTCAAAAGAAGCAATTTAAAGCAAGCCCACACCCAATATCACCCTAAATGGACAGAAACCTAAAGCATTTCCACTGAAATCAGGAACAAGACAAAGTTGTCCACTCTCTCCATACCTATTTATATGGCTATTCTTGGTTGTCAACTTGACTACATCTGGAATTAATTAAAACCCGAAATGGGACACACCTGTGAGAAATTTTTGCTTGAAGAGGGAAATTTGCTTAATTTCAATTCCATCCTTTGAGATGGTACGACACACCTTTAATCCAGACCTTTTGAGGTAGAAGACCTGCCTTTAATCTGGGTCATGACTTCTGCTAGAAGCCTATACAAGAATATGGAAAAAGAAGCTTTTTCTCCTTGCCTGTTTGCTCTTGCCCTTACTAGCAAGTTCATTCCTTCACTGGCATTTGAGCCAGTGTATACTGAAGACAAGCTGAGGCATCCAGCCTGATAGACTGAACAACTACGGGATTTTTGGAACTTCCATTCACAGGCAGACGGGCAGCCATATAATCTGTCTGTCTATCTGTCTGTCTGTCTATCTGTCTATCCTATCATCTCTGTTACTCTTGAGAACCCTGACCAATACAGTGTAACATCCGTGCTACTATGTGTACTATGGTCCTGTAGCACCTGTACTATGTGTACTATACTATGCCTGTAGCATACCGGCAGCACCTGCACTATGGGATGGTTCTCGAGTTGGGCAAGGGCCTGGAGATTAAAGTACACACACAGAGACAGAGACACAGGTCATCCTTGAAACAAGAATGCCAACTTTATTGTGTTCCAGGGCAGCTTATATAGTGCCTTCCCTGACCAATGGCTACACCCTAGCTCTTGGGATCCTTCAGCTGCAAGCCACCAGAAACCACTCCCCTGCCATCAGGGTTTCGCTCTCAGAGCAGCTGCAAAACAAGTTGTTTGCTCAGAGCAGCTGCAAGCATAGGAAAACAAGTTATTTACTCCGGCAGGCAGGGTCATAGAAAATTCAGGGTCTGATGGTCTACGGTCCCCAACAATACAGCATCTTCAACAACTAGTGATGCTCAAACTGGATGACTGCATATAGAAGAATGCAAGTAGATCCATATTTATCACCCTACACTAAATGGAACTCCAAATAAATCAAAGACCTCAACATAAAATACTTTGAATCTGACAGAAGAGAAAATGGAGAATAGATTTCAAGTCATTGACACAGGAAAAGACTTTCTGAACAAGACACACAGAGACAGAGAGAGAGACAGAGAGAGAGAGGACAGAGAGAGACTCTTTGGTGATTTAAACATGCAAATATATGAACCTGTATGGGCCATTCTCATTCAAACCACCACACCATCCCTGATGCTGCTCTGATGGCCTAAAACCAGATAGGCCAGGGACCTAGGGGAAAAGCAAATGCTACTATCCTAAAAGCACATGGCAATAAAATGACATCTAACTACATTCTGCTCTATCCATAGACCTGTGTCTCACTCAGCCATCATCAGAGACCATTCTTCCAGGAGTAGATAGGAACAAATACAGAGACCCCAGCCGGACAATGTGCAGAGAATGGGAGACCTTCAGACACTCAGTCCTAAATGGGATGTCTCTATCAAATCCCTCCCTCATGGATCAAGACACCCTGCAGAAGAGGAGGTAGAAAGATTATAAGAGCCAGAAAGGATGGAGCATGCTAAAGAAATAAGGCCTTCTAAACACAGTAGGACGAAAACACGTGTGAGCTGAGAGACTGTGGCAGCATGCACGGGGCTGGCACGGGTCTGCTCCAGATGGAGTCCCAGCACTGAGAGGAGGGAACACAAGCCCCCATCTCTAACCCAGAAGCAATCTACAACTGAAAACCACTCACAGATGAAATATTAGTTTTCTCCAATAGAGTCTCCTGGGAATATAAATCACTCTTAAGGGTAGGCCACATGCCCATCAGTAGATGGCCAACACAAGGTGAACTCTGGCATCTTCAGAGGTTCTTTGTCTCATAATGTTAGGGCGTTGCTTTTTTCCTTTTTTTGTCTCTTTCTTCCTTCCTTTCTCTCTCTCTTTCTTTCTTTCTTTTTAACTTTACAGTCCTTTGTGCATATATAATGGCTTCAGGTGTTCTGGTTTTGTGGGATTCCTATGTGTACAAACATGTATGTCTCTGTGTTTGTGTTTCTTGTTTTTTTTTCTTTGGCTATTTTTTTTCTGTTAGTTTTGTCCTATTCCAGTTTGTTTGTTTTTGTTTTATCTTATTATCATTCTTTAGATGCCTGTTTGTTTTTTAAGGAGAGACAGGAGAGGCATGACTTCAGATAGGAGGGAAGGTGGGAGGATCTTGGTGGATTTGAGGGAGGAGAAACCA
The DNA here is from genome assembly GCA_004026605.1 of Ondatra zibethicus. NCBI lineage: Eukaryota > Metazoa > Chordata > Mammalia > Rodentia > Cricetidae > Ondatra > Ondatra zibethicus. The sequence goes on along the minus strand of PVIU01003523.1, from coordinate 119,493 downwards.
TAATCTGAATATATTGTATAAAAAAATAGAATTTCAATAAAAGAATGGGGGAGGAGAAAACTGTTTCTTGGGGGGTGGTTATTATTACAATGCTCCCTAAGAATATCCTTCCCAAGACTGTAAACAGATGTGTCTGTGTGGTGTTACAGGTGACTGAGAACAATGTCTAAAGCCTTCTTAGAGGGGTGTTTTTCGAAGTCTGAGGGAGGAAGGAAGGAGGGAAATATAGAGGGAAGAAGGAAGGGAAGGGGAAGAGGAAGAAAAAGAAGAGCATGCCCAGCTGGTTGAAGAAAATAGCACATACTGCTCTTCCAGAGGACATGAGTTCAGTTCCCAGCACCCTTGTCAGGTGGCCCCCAGCAGCCTGAAACTCCAGCCCCAGGGGATCCAATGTCTGTGGCCTCCTCCTCAGGCCACCACACTAACATGCGATACCTCCCCCGGCCCCATAATTTCATGTACTTTTTAGAGTAAATACTTAATCTTTTTTTACCATTATTTATTTCGTGTCCATGGGTGGGTGTGCATGTGGAGGTCAGAGGACAACTTTTGAGAGTTGGTTCTCTGCCTCCACCATATGGGTCAAGGACTGAGCTCAGGTTGTAAGGAAATCTTTCATTTATGTGTTTTTTTATGTGCATTGATGTTTTACATGGATGTTGGGTCCCCCAGAACTAGAGTTAGAGATGGTTGTGAGCCACCATGTGGGTGCTGGGAATTGAACTCAGGACCTCTGGAAGAGCAGCCAGTGCTCTTAATTGCTGAGCCATCTCTCCAGCCCAGTATTTTTTTTTCCATGCCAACCAAAGTTTCCCCTCCCTCCCTCTGCCCACCTCCATCCACTCCTCCACTGTTTCTCTTCAGATGCAGGTAGGCCTCCCTTGGATATGAGCCTGTCCCAGTCTCTCCACCGGAAGTCTTGCCCTGTTCTAGGAGATGGCTCGCTTCTTCATTGCTAGGAGTCTTCACTAGGGTCACACTCATAGATTCCTGGGGGTTTCCATTGCTCTAGGTTTCTAGCTCATCCCAGAGATGCCCCAGATTCCAGTTGTCTCTCCCAGTACTCTCTCCCTCCATCCTCCCCCCCCCACTAATTCCTGTTTCCATCCCCATTCTCCCTTCTAGACCCTTCCCCCATCTACTGGCAATATCCATTCTATTTCCCCTTCACAGTGATATTCATGCGCTCCCAACTTGAGCCTCCCTTGTTACTTAGCTTCTGGGACTCTGGGTTGTGGCATGTTTCTCTTTTGTTTTAACAGTTAATATCTGCTTATGAATGAGTACATAATGTGTTTTTCTGGGTCTGGTTACCTCACTCAGGATAGTCTTCTCTAGTTCCATCAGTTTGCCAGTAACTTTCCTAATGTTTTTGTTTTTAACAGCTGAGTAGTACTCCACTGTGTAAATGTACCACATTTTCTTTATCCATTCTTTGGTTGAGGGACATTTAGGTTGTTTCCAGCTTCTGGCTGTTACGAATAATGCAGCAATGAACACAGTTGTGCAAGTGTCCTTGTGGTACAGTGGACCATCCTTTGGGTATATGCCCAAGAGTGGGATTCCATCTTATAACTGTCAGAATGGCTAAGATCAGAAGCAATTCTTTCGATTTGTGTTTCTGTAACCATGAATGAAGCTAAGGTGTCGTCAGTGACACTGTGCAGCTTTTCAGGGTCATTAGTGGCTTACACCTCTTTTTTTTTGTCTCACCTGATTAAAATCTGGGTTACCCTTAATAATGTATGGGGACTCTCCAAATTACAGAGTGAGTTAGGCCTGCTTCCACTGTGTGCAAATATTATCCTGATTTCCACTTATTGTTTGTTTTTGTGTGTTTTCATATGTTTTGCATTTTAAATGAAATTTGGGTTTTCTTTTCCAAATCAGGCTTTCATTTTGAAATAATTTCATATGGCGTGCATTTGTAAGAAAAGATCCAGAGAAAGCTTGTGTAACCTTTACCCATTTCTCCTGGTGGTAACATCATTCTGTTGGTTTGTTGAGATCAGATCTTTCTACATAGCCCAGGATGGCCTCAAACTCACAATCTTCCTGCCTTGGCTTCCTGGAGTGTCGGAACTGAGGAGATATGCCATCACACTCAGCTCTTGACCAATGGTAATAATAATAATACCCAAGGTATTTTTGTTGTTGTTATTGCTTTTAGAACAGGTGTTGCTATGTAGATGAGACTGGCCAAATTCACAGATCTGCTCTTCTCTGCCTCCTGAGCGAGAGCCACCGTGCCCGCTGATAAAATAAGAAACTGGCACAATGGTACAGTCAGGACACAGACGATTTCCATTGTCCAACGATCCCTCCGGGTCTTCCTTATGGCCCCAACCATTCCTTTCCCATCACAGCTCCTCCTTAAACCATGGCAATCATTAATTTCTCTCAACTGCTCCAGTTTTCTTCATGACTTCCCTAGCCGCAGGTCCTTGACCTCCTCTGAAGTTCTCAAGGGCCTGTGGCTAGGGAGGTAATAAACTCTAGAGGGAGCTCCTACTGACGTTTTGCTAAGTGGACATGTCCGTCTGCTTTCTAAATAGTTATCTTTCTAGCTATAAATTAGTGCTGTTCTCAGCATGCCTTAGAGCAGCTTCCTTATCAGTGGATGGTGATTAAGGCAGACGCTCATAAGTGGTCAAAGTGCCATGCCTGCCTGCCTGCCAGCACGCTTTCCACCATCACGAGGCATGGTAACCCTCTGAAACTGTAAGCAAGCCCCCAATTAAATGATTTCTTTCATAAGCTGCCTTGGTCTTGCTGTTTCTTCATAGCAGCAGAACAGTGACTGAGTCACTTGTCCCTCTCTGAGGAGCTATTGGTGGTTAGTAGGTGCTGGGGATAGAGGAATCCTTTCCTTCAGTGGTGTAGCCACTGATAGTTCCCATGCTCCAGTAAATAATCTCCTACAATGGAACTAGAAAGCATTATTTTGGGTGACACAGACACAGAAAGACACAGACCCAGACACAGAAAGACAATTATCACATGTACTCACTCATAGGTGGTTTTTAAACATAAAGCAAAGAAAACCAGCCTACAAACCACAATCCCAGAGAACTTAGGCAACAATATGGACACTAAGAGAGACTTACATAGATCTAATCTACATGGGAAGTAGAAAGTAGAAAAAGACAAGATCTCCTGAGTAAATTGGGAGCATAGGGACCTTGGGGGAGGGTTGAAGGAGGTAGGAGAGAGGCAGGGAGGGGAGCAGAAAAAAAAGTAGAGCTCAATAAATATCATGGAAAAAAATAAAAAAAAATAAAAAATAAAAAAATAAATCAACATCAGGTATCTGATACTGACTAGACAGGCTGCCTTGGACAGGAAACTTAAGAAAGAAAACTTAGGATTGAAAATACCTTAGCAGTTAAGAGCACTGAAGATTCTGTCAGAGCATCCAGCTTCCATTCCCAGGACATGTGGAAGCTCACTACTCTCAGTCATTCCAGTATCAGGGGTTCTGATACCATCTCCTGTCCTCCTTGGCCACCATAAGAGGAGACTTGAAAAATAAAAGTTATTTAAAAAAATAATAATCTCCTACACATATTCCTGCAAGCACCCCTAATTATAATAACCCAGTGAGTTACAAAGACGGGAGAGCAGAAGTGGGGCTTTGGAGGAAGAAGAAGGGGCTCATCAAGAAGGGGGTTAGAGTCAGTGATAGGGGTTACAATGACCACAATTCGTTATATACATATGTGAAATGTCAAAGAACTTTAAAAAAGATGTAGGTAGGTAGGTGTAGTGTCTCTGCAATCCCAGCACTTAAGAGCTGAGGCCAGAGGATCACAAGTGCAGGCCAGTGTGAGCTACCTGGGGAAACTGTCTCAAAGCAAAGCGACAAACAAAGGAGGAGTTGCAAGGAGCCGGAGTGTGAATCACTAAACCTTTAATGTTAATGCAATATTGTAATTATAACTAATACACTAAATATCATTTTGGTATGTTTCCCTAACTCTTGCTCTGTGGTGCTTAGGGTGGGTAAGAGGGCGCTAACACCACACACTGCTGTGCATGGCATCCATTTAGATTAGCCTTCAGTAGAATTTAAAATATCTATTTTGTACCATTCAAAGACGCTGACTGTTCACAGACCACCATGTTTAGACACCTCTCTGTGAAGGCAGTCCCATATTGAATCTGCATTCAGTTTACCTAAATGGAATCATGGCGCCTTCTGATTTATGAATTGGCTTCATTGTTATTTTGTTGCTTTCCTTCCTTTCACCTTTCTCTCCCTGCCCCTCAGGACAGGCCCTTATGTAGCTCAGGCTAGCTCTGAACTTACTTTGTGGCTCCAGCAGGTTCTCCTGCCTCTGCTTCTCACTGTGGTGGTTACAGCTATGCTTCCACACATCTGGATTTATTTGTTTGTTTTCCAAATAGAGTCTCATTATACAGCTCAGGCTGCTCTGAGATTCGCTATGTAGTCCAGGCTGGCTTTGAACTCATGACCCGCTTACCTACGCCTCCTAAGTTCATAGACTGTCTTTTTACTCGGAAATTCCTAAAATACGTAGAGATCAAAGCCAAAGATTAGTAGCTCTCCCTTCCCCATTAGTCCAGATTGTAAACACCTTTGATTTTATGGGACAGAAGGAAGCTATATTTTCTTAATAACTATTTAAAATGTAGAATCCTTTCAGCTCATAGTCCATAAAATAGCAAGCCACTCTCCACAGTTGACCCACAGCTGTAGTTTACCAACTTCTAACACACACGATCAGCTTCACACCCCTTACTTAGCTGTTCCGTATGCAGTGATTTTAATTCATTACCGTCAGTGAACATCCCTATGTGGAAGTCAGGGATGAATCCTAGAAATGGCTATTGAGCCAAAGTGTGTGGCATTCTACTCTTTGATTTCTGTTTATGCATGTTTATACTCTGGTCAAGTACACATGAGAAAACCTGTCTTACCACGTCCTGTCTAGCACTGGGCATTAATCACCTTTAAATTGCCGAGTCCAGACAGCTCCCCAGTGTTTGCCTGCTTGTTCTTCATTTAGTTCCCAAGGCTTCTTGTCACCCGTAAGTTCATTACTGATCAGGTCCCAGGGTGTGTCTTTGGCTTGTTTGCCCCTGTGACTTTTTTCATAATTTAAAAGATTTTCATGTGTGTGTGTATGGGGTGGGGGGTGCGTGCACTACACATGGACATAGGTAGATGTGGGAGGCCATAGGTCCCAGCCAGCGCTTCCTCCATCACCCTCCATCTTACCTTGGAGACAGGCCTCTCTTTGCACTTGAAGCTAACTGACTCAGTCAGACTAGTTGCCTGGAAACTCCCAGGATCCTCTGTCCTCACCTCCTCAGCGCTAGGCGAGGGCTACTACCCATGTTTTTTTCTATGAGTGCTGGGGATCTGGACTTGGGTCCTCCTGCTGTGGGACAAACATTTTATTATCTCCCTTGCCCTGTTAAGAACTTTTTACACAGTAGAGATAACAACACTATGTTCATTTAAAAAAAAAATAAGATTGCTCGAATACTCCCAGATAGTTTTCATTTTACAAAGTTATTTTCACTAAAGTTCTAGAACACTCTGTTTCACGACGATGCTAGTAAGAGGACCGATATCTTGCAGAGTCACAGATGATTCATGCACTCACAACCCTGAGCCTTGGTGTACAGTACTTTCCCCAGTTCTTGGCCTTGTTTCTGGGGATGACCCTTTGATTTACAAGTTCTGTTTGTGGTCTCGTGAGGACCAATGGACCCCTTTACGAGAGTGCCTCGCTTTCAGGTCACACCCTCCACCATCTTTATAGGGATGCTCACTGTGCTTTATCCCCTTACATGGTGACCTTTGGTTCACTTAGCATTTATTTTGAGATAAAGGATGAGATTCAGCTTCAACTTTGATTTTTTTTTTAACCAGGCAGCCCAGCTTTCCTTACACTACGTAGGTACTTTAGGCACTACCTACAAACCCAGTCATTTCCATACATATTCTTGAGTCTTAAAGGACTCATTTTTTTTTAAAAGAAAAATCATTTGAGTTTTATTCGTCCTGGCTTTAAATAGAATTTCTTAAAAAGCAATGCATGCCTTACCTTTGCCTGATAGTCTTATATGTCAGAGAGCTTTCGTCTTGTTGTTGTTCAGGTTGATAGGATTGCTTGTGTTTCCCCCTAGGCAACGTGAAACTGAGAATCTTGCCCATACATACTATCGAGGGTCTCTCTTGCTCACTCTTTCTCCACCAGTGTAATTGTCTTGATGGAAACAAATGGTTTGCAGCGCAAGTTTTAAACCTTAGTCTTTCTTCACCTTGCTCTTTCTTTAAAAAGTTTACTTATTTTTATTTTATGTGTATGAATGCTTTGCTTCAATATAGGTATGTACGCCATGTATGTGCTGGTGCCCACAGAGATCAGAGGAGGGTTTGGGGTCTGTAACATGAAGGCCTGGTTGGTTTCTGTCTTCCCACCAGATCCCACAGTCATTAGGTCCCAAAGAAAATCACACAGAGAGTCTACATTAGGTTATAAACTGATTGGCCCATTAGCTCAGGCTTCGTATTAGCTCTTATAACTTATATAGCCCATTATTCTTATCTATGTTAGCCACATGGCTCAGTACCTTTCTCAGCAGGGCAGGTCACATCCTGCTTCTTCGGTGGTCTGGGCAGGAGTGGGGAAAGAGCTTCCTTCTTCCCAGAATTCTCCTGTTCTTCTGGTCCCACCTTTACTTCCTGTCTGGTTGTCCCACCTATACTTCCTGCCTGGCCAATCAGCATTTATTTAAAACATGATTGACAGAATACAGACAATTCTCCTGCACCACTTCCCCCTCTTTTTTTTTTTTTTAAAAAAAAGGAAAATATCCATCGTCCATTTTTTGGGAATGTGGGCGTAGTATTCCAGACTACTTCTGGCTGGTTGGGGGGCGCTGATAATCTTATGGGGACCTAAAGAAAATTTAGAGTTATGATCAAGTCCTGACTGGAGTATCCTGTGAGGCTTGATCATCTCAGGCAGCAGTCTTGAATCTGTTCTGGATGTAGAACTCAGTCATCTGGGTCATCTGTTCCTACTGGAGATTTCTCAGGTGGTCTTCCTTGAGCAAACCTGATTTTTCTTAATTCAGAATGAATCCACAGCCTCTCATTTCCTGTGGAAACAAGAGCAAAATCTCTTCTCCAAAGTAACATACCTTTTGACTTCAATTTTGAAGTCAAGATATTTTCAAAATACCTATCTTGGATTAATTCAGCAGCATTTATAAGTAAATATCTTTTAGCAGCTGTTTCTCCTTCCTCAGCATTCAAACAATTCAAAGAGAGCATAATAGCATACAGTATCCAGATTCTCTGTGTATTTTCCATCTTTATGTGGCTTTATTTTAACCTCTATTTCTTTTATTTTTACTTTTGACTTTTGGCTTTTTGAGACAGGTTCTCTGTGTATCTTTGTCCTGGAACTCCCTCTGTAGACCAGGCTATCCTTGAACTCACAGAGATCAGCCTGTCTCTGCCTCCCCAGTGCTGGGATTAAAGGTGTTTGCTACCACACCTTGAACTCACAGAGATCTGTCTGCCTCTGTCTCTGCCTCCCAGGCATTGGGATTAAAGGTGTGTGATACCACACCTTGAAGTCACAGAGGTCAATCTACCTCTGCCTCCCAAGTGTTGGGATTAAAGGTGTGTACCACCACACCCAACTACTTTCTTTCTTTTTTACTTTAAGAACTTTAACCTTTAGCCTGCATATATTTTTAACACACTGTAAACCATTTAGAGGTTTTCTTTGTCTTTGAATCTCTCTTTACTGTATATCTCTCTTTTTCTGACTACACAAGTCTTTAATTTACCAAGCAATATGGGTAGGATTAAAGCCATGTCTTTGACGACTGGATCCAGCCCATTTCTTAGCTTTCTGAGATTTCAGCCTCATGGCTGAGGTACCGTCTGGAGCCATGTTTATTGCCACAACTCTATGGCATTTCAAGGTCCCTGCCTGCAAGCAAGTTGCAGCATTCTGCTCACAAACCACATTCAAATGCTCCGTAGTCAGACCGCCTGCCTGAAAGAGTCAGAGTTTGCCCTGGCAGGATGGCCCAGAAAGCCAGCATTTTAAAACAGTGCGGCTTTTTTCCTGCTATGGCTGAAAACCAAAAAACCATGTGGTCAGCTTTTCATCAACACTGTGTAAGTGTTTCGTGGCAGGACCTCTTAAAAGAGTTGCAAGGTTTTGCAGCTAAAGCTGAGTGAGGAAGCCTCTCTTAAATGAGAGCGCTTGCTTGCCTCTAGCAAGCAGAGCAGACCCAAGAAATTGCTCCTACCAAGAAAACATGCTTTACTCTATTCTTCCCAAGTTTTCTCAGGCTTTCTGTGAATGCAGTTATCCATGTGGGCGCCATTCTGTAACATGAAGGGCCAGTTTGGTTTCTGTCTTCCCACCAGGTTCCACAGTCATTAGGTCCCGAAGAAAATCACACAGAGAGTCTACATTAGGTTATAAACTGATTGGCCCATTAGCTCAGGCTTCGTATTAGCTCTTATAACTTATATAGCCCATTATTCTTATCTATGTTAGCCACATGGCTCAGTACCTTTCTCAGCGGGGCAGGTCACATCCTGCTTCTTCAGTGGTCTGGGCAGGAGTGGGGAAAGAGCTTGCTTCCTCCCAGAATTCTCCTGTTCTTCTGGTCCCACCTTTACTTCCTGTCTGGTTGTCCCACCTATACTTCCTGCCTGGCCAATCAGCATTTATTTAAAACATGATTGACAGAATACAGACAATTCTCCCATACCAGGGGTCCCCTGGACCTGGAATTATTTATGGTTGTGAACTGTCATGTGCACACTGGGAACCAAACTTCCGCAAGTTCAAAAGTGCTTTGAATCTCTGAGCCATCTCTCCAGCCCTCCCTCCACATGTACCTTATTTTTTGAAACAGAGTCTCTCTCTCACAGAACCTGGGGCTTGCTGATATAAACCAGCTTGCCAGCGAGCTCCTCAGTTCTTCCTAGCTCCATCTCCCTAGCACTGGGATTAGAGGCTGTGCCCAGATTTTCTTCACAGGGACACTGGGTGTCAAGCTCTGGCCCTCATGCCTGTACTGCCGCGCACTTTACTGACTGAGCTGTTGCCCACCAAGTTGTCTTAGTTTAGCCTTCAACCCTGTTTCCCGTTGGCACCACCTCACCTCCTTTCAGCATCTGGCTCTTCTTAACAAGCCGCCTCAAGACTGACGGTGTACTCAGCTGAACTCTTGACCCTTTGCCTGGTCACTCCTAATTGTTGCCTGGAGTCCTGCTCTCCTTGACGACCAGTGTCACTTCATTTCCATTCTTGCTGGGAAAGTCTTGACCCACCCACAGTGAAAACTTGTGGCTTCAGTCAGAGGCCACCACACCCCTAAGGCCCCTAAATGGGACCTTGACACTCTTCCTTCGTTTCTTGGCCTGTGGTACTGAGGCCCCAGATGGAATATGGATTATTACAGTTTTTTAATTCTCATAGGGGACATTTGCATCTCTGAAAGGATGGTGAATGACTCCTCATGCTGTCAGCATTCCTGAAAGTGTGAGAAAGAAGGGTGTCCGGCCTCCTGTTTACCCCGGGGTCAGGTCATTGACGGTGTCACAAAGTCCAGGGCAGTTTCTCTGAGTGTGGCTTTTGCTCTCACCTTCTACCCCATGGAATAGCTAGTTATGTTGACTGCACTGCCATAAACTTCTGAGACAGTGTCTGTTACTCATCTTTCTCCTGAAGGATGACTAAATGTAGCCCTTCCCTTTACCTCTGAGCAATGTTGGTGGTCCAGAAGATCAGGGGCTTGCTTTCCTGCTCTGATGTGTCTGGCTTAACGGCTTCTAGAAATTCTGAAATCTGAAAAGCCAATGGTAGCTATGGAAGAAGAATGGACGCAGAAAGTGGGGTTCTTCCATTTTCCTTTTGGGCAAGAGAAGCCCCCAACTTGAAGTGACTTAAGGAAGGAGCCTGAGCTGAACGGATGGCTAGACCCAAGGTCCATATGAGCCAACAGTCTTGTTCTATACGTGGCTCTGCCTTCCTCTAGCATCTCTGGCCTTCTGTTTTTCTGTCGCAGTGGTGAGCGTGACTTCCAGCCTCCTCGTTTGCACCTTCTGTCAGCAAGTCACAGAGAAAGGGCACTTTCCACAACCAGGAATCCCTGAGTCAGTGAATGTGGCCTGGGAGATGGAATGTCTGTGCCTCAAAGGTTGGGGAAGATGTTGTTTGGGGGATTGGTAGGAATGGGTGGCAGTGCTACCCAACTTGTGTGAACTGAGGTTGGAGGAAGGACGGTTCCCCAAGCATAGTCAGGATGCTATTGTTAAACGAAGGAAGAGGTAAGTCTTAGCAGATACCTGTCAAAGAGATGGAATGGGAGAGACTGTAAGAAAGAAGAGACTGCTGAGGGTCACAACCATTTTTACTGGAAAGAGACTAAAACCAACTAAGGGCAGGCATGGTGGGGCATACCTGTAACCCTATGGAGGCTTAGGCAGGAGATTTACAAGAGTGAAATGTAGCATATATGATTCAATGGACTATTATTGGTCATCAGAAGGAGTGGAGTGCTGAGACCTGCAGCATGGATGAACCCTGGGGACAATTATGATTCCAATTAGATGAGGCACTTAGAGCAGTCGGGTTGGTACAAATGAACTGTGGCCTCTGGGGACGTGACAAGGGGGAATGGGAAAATTGATGGTATATTAAATTTGCTTTATGCATTTGACTTTCACAACACGGGATGGTTTTGGAGATGGATAATGGTGATGATTGGACAACGGTAAATGTATTTAATGCCATCAAACACTACACTTAAAGAAGGCTAAAATGTCAACTGGCCATGGTGGCCCACAACCTGTAGTCACAGCACTTGGGAGGTGAAGGCAGGGGGATCATAAGTTCAAGACTAACTTTGCCTATATAGAGAGCTCAAGGCTAGCTCACACCACATGAGGCCCTATCTCAAAAAGGGCTAGTGATGGCATATGCCTTTAATCCCACATACATAAGGGCTGGCAAGATGTCTCAGTGGATTAAGGAACTTGCTGCCAAGCCTGAACACATGAGTTGGATTCCTGGGGCCAACATGGTTAAAGGAGGGAACTGATTCCTGCAGATTGTCCTCCGATCTCTACATGTATGCAATGGCATACTCAAGCGTGTGTACACACAACCACATCAACAAACAATTAATGAGTGAGCTAATTAATTAAAAGCTAAACACACAGAGAGGAATAAAGACTTTTCATTAGATATTCTGTTTTACTCCTTTTATCTCAGAAATTGAGAGGTAGAGGCAGGAGAGTCTATGAGTTCCAGGCCAGCCTGAGCTATATAGTAAGACTCTTTCTCAAACAAACAAATAAACAAGTTAAGATGATGAATTTTATATTATACAGTGATAAAATAGATAGGCCATTCTAGCTGGGTCTGGGAAAAAGAGCTACGTTCGCCCTGTGCCTTTAACAGTATGTTGATTTAGAATTCTCCTCATGGTCTACAATCAGAAGAGGCCGAGGGGTGCTTGATGGATGTGGCAGAGTAGCTTAGATCCCCCGGCCCCTTGACCACCACAACTGAAACTGTTTCTGAGCCAACAGTGAGATCATCCAACTGCAAAAGATCAGGTCACTCTCCCTAGCTGCTGGGATCTGCGTGGGGACATAGGCTCAGTCACTGGCCTTCTGCAAGAGTCAATTTTCCATATTCTACACAAGTATTTTGCTGCAGGCAGTAAGATGTGGGGTGTGTGTGTGTGGTCTAGTTCTGGGAACCCAGGGTCTTTTGTATGCTAGGCAAATGCTCTACCATTAAGTTATATCCACATTCTTGTCCCCCCCCCCCCCCGAGACAGGGTTTGTCTGTATAACAGCTCTGCAGCCCTGGCTGTTCTGGAACTCACCATGTACCAGACTGACTTTGAACTCAGAGAGATCTGCCTGTCTCTGCCTCATAAGTGCTGGAATTAAAGGCATACACCATCACTACCACCTGACTTCTTCCTCTTCCTCCACTTCTTCTTTTAAAGACATGCACTGGTGGCACATGCCGTTAATCCCAGCACTAGGGAGGCAGAAACAGGCAGATCTCTCTGAGTTCAAAGTCAGCCTAGTCTACATGGTGAGTTCCAAAACAGCCAGGTTTACACAGAGAAACCCTGTCTTGAAAAAGCAAAAGCAACAACAAAAAAGACAAGTTTTTTGTGTGTTTATTTTGTTAATTTTTTGAGATATGATTATATTATGTAGCGCTGGCTGTCCTGGAATCACAATGTAGACCAAGCTGCCTGCCTCTGTTTCTGGAGTGCTGGGACTAAAGGCGTGTGCCACCACACCTGGCTTATTCCCATTCTTTTAAGAGACCTTTTTGGCTGTCATAACTGGGAGATGCTTCTTGCTGGTATCTTGTTGAAAACAAAACAAAACTAAACAAAACCAGGGAGGCATCCAAACATCCTAGCACATACAGGCAGGTCCCGCATAAGGAAGACTTTCCCCTTCCTAAATGTGGACAGTACTCACATCCACACGCCCATACACACTCACACCCTCACCTATACCCTCCTAGGTGCCTTCCTGGTCTTCGTTAATTTTCAATGAATCACAAGAAGTTTATAGCATAAAGACATCTAAAATTATCCTGTTGCATAACACCCTTTAAAGCTAAGTCAGGCAATCGGCGTGAGTGTGTTTGGGTCTGGCTGAGGTTCTACTCGGGGCACAGGGCGGGGGAAGGAGGAGAGTGGGGCACCAGTGAACTATTCCCTCATTAATGTGCAGATGTAGATATGACAAGTTTAACACACAACAGACTTTCTGGATGTTGTAGGGAATATTGGGGATAAGGACTGGACGGCATACAGGGAAAGAAGTTTAATATTCTGATATGATATTGTTTTTAAATAACCAGATGAATACTTGACATTTCTGGATTTCTGGAAAAGCACCACCATCTGAGAATGCTGCAGTTGGACACATTTGATCAGAAACTGGAATTTCCATTTAGTTGACCAAGATTTTCTGTCAAAAAGTCAGAAAAATAAAAACAGAAACAGAAAAGTGTAATTGTTTATTCTACTCCCTGCTTCTCCCTTTTTGCTTTTTGGATTTTGTTGTTTGTTTGTTGAGACGTGAGTTTCTTATGGAGTGTGGCTGGCTTCAGACTGCTGATCCTCCTGTATCAGCGCTGGGATGACAGGGCTTCTCCACATTCAGCTCTCCCTGCTGCATCCAGGGTTTTGCCCTAGCCAGCTTCTGTGCGGATGAGTGACGCTTGTGTGAGCTTCAGTTCCTTTCTAAAGTTGTGTGTGGGCATGTGCTCTGGCATGGATGGAGAGGTCAGAGGATAACGTACGGGGATCAGTTCTCTCCATCTGCTATGTGGGTCGTAAGGCCAAGCTGGTAGGCCAGTGCCTTTCTCCCATGAGTCTTCTCACCAGCCCTGTTTTTGGTTTTATGTTTATTGTCCTACCAGAGCTTCATGTACTCAGGTTGGCATTGAAGATTTTATGTAGCCAAGGCTGGCATTGAACTCCTGATCCTCCTGCCTCTACCTCCCAAGTGCTAGTATTATAGTGTGTGCTATATATATGTACCTGGCTCAATTTTATTTTTATTTTTTTGAGACAAATAAGCTCTCATTATATAGTCATAGCAGGCCTGGAAGTTGCTGTATAGACCAGGCTAGCCTGGATCTCAGAGATCCACCTGCCTCTGCCTCCTAAGTGCTATGATTGAAGGCATGTGCCACCATACGCAGCCCCAATTTTAAGTTTTTATTCATTTTTTATTGTTGAGACAGGGTCTCATGTGGCCCAGGCTGGCCTTGAACTCACTCTGTAGCTCAGAATAACCCAATGCTCCTCCTGTTTCTGTCTCCCACCTCCTGGGCTTAATTAGCAACCACCACCTCCCCCAGGTGTTATACCCAGCAGCGATTCTTAAATTCATTAAGTAGTTCAGTGAGCCTTTTCACCTTTCAGTTTTAAAACAAGTCTAGGACTGGGGAGATGGTTCAGTGGGTAAAGTGTAAAGAGTTTGTATCTACGGAACCAGCATATGAAGTGAGAAACATGTCCAGCACTGTGGAGGCAGAGACAGGGAATACCCTGGGCAATCTGGGTGGATAATGGATAGACTAACCGACCAGTAAGTCTGGATTCAGTTAAGAGATCTTGCACCAGTAAATAAAGAGCAATGTAGGAAGACAGCCAGTGTTAACTTTGGGCCTACACACACACACATGCACACACACATTCATGTGTACACACTGCTTACACATACACACCAAGGAAAAGAAAAAGTCTAAAAGGCTGGTCTGGTCTTGGTAGCACACACTTATAACCCCTATACTTGGAAGGTAGAGGCAGAAGGACCAGAAGTTCAAGATCATCCTTCGCTACAAAATATGTTTGAAGCTAGCCTGAACTACACAAGACCTTACGTCAGAAAACAATAAACAAAAGAAAACAATGGCAACACCCCCGAAATAGTCTGTCTTCAACCGTTTGACTTTGTGATCCTACTTTGTCATCTACAAAGTCCATACTCAGAACTACACAACCAAATTTCTCCTCAAAATTAAATTGAAAACAAAAACTTGTAATGCTTTATGCCAGTTTTCAACATTTTGTTGGGCCACATTTATAGCCCTCTGGGGTGCATGTGGCCTATGGTAAATATGCCAGGAAGGTTGTCTATGCATTGTTCATGGATTTATAGACCCTCATCCTATTGTTTTTTAAAAGAAGCCTTAACATTTATTTTTTCATATTTGCCACCTTTTTTCCCGCTAACCAACCTTTTTTTTCTATTATTGGGTTAAAATATCAAACTCTGCTTTTGAAGAAAAATGTATTTTTCTCATTATGTTAGACCTTTCTTTTTCTGCAGAGCTTGGAGATTTTAGAGAAGGAAGAGAATAAAATAAATTTAGAAGCTGGCATAGTGCCTCATACTTGCAATCCTAGCACTCCGGAGACTGAGGAAGGAGGGTCTTGAGTTCAAGGCCAGCAGGGGCTGCAGAGCGAGGCCCTCTTTGAGTAAAACAAAGCAAGTGTGTAGAGGCAGCAAAGCTCCATGGGAGAGCCATGTAGATGGCATCTGGTGTTCAGTGAGCTGCAGTCTTTAAACCTTGGCTCCCTGTCTGGCTGCCTCACAGGACAGGCACGAGGAGTAAGTAGGGTGGTGTTTGTTAACCACTCTGTGCAGTAGACCTCAATCAGGACTACTGATCATTAACTGGTATGGCTATGCTAACAGTGTAATGACTGCAATAATAAAAGGCATAGCAAAAGTGTCTGGTTTTCCATTCTTTTTTGAAAGAAATACAGAGGGAGAGAGAGGAGAGAAAGAGGGAGAGGAAGAGGAGAGGAAGAGGGAGAGGAAGAGGGAGACTCAGGATGGAACTTTTGTTGATTCTTCCACATTAGCCCCCTGAGTGTTGAAATTGCAGGCGTGAGCCACCACACCTGGCTGAAGGACTTTAAAAGATGGGTTTTCACTGTGCAGTTTTTCTATATTTATGGTGATAAATATTGCCCTCAATGGCTTCAAGACTGAATTCTGAATTCTTTTCTTTGAGGCTATAAGTTTATCTCTAGAGTCCCTCTTTATGTCCAGAACAACGTGCCCAAAATAGAAGCAGTGTGTATCTAGAATCTGATCAGGGTTATTTTTAGCTTTTTACTGAGGTAGAACACACCCAGAAAACCCGTTGTCATGGCATTGTCAGTTGTCCCACGGTGAGCACACTCACTGCAGCATCCACACTGTGACACAGTTTCCATGTGCTCTGGCCTGGTCACCTCCGAAAACCAACAGGATTGCCAACTTTATTCACTGTTGCATCCTGCAGTCTACGGGATGTCTTCTTTTGTGACTGCCTTCTTTTTCTTCTTTTTGAGATTCATTTGCTCATTAACCGATATGCAGGATCTGCACCTCCCCTAATGCTTCTCTCATCAAAACATTATCATGTTTGTGTGTGGTATCACATGTAGGCCTTAATAAAGCTGTTAATATTTATTAAGTCTAGTTGAGACCTGGAGAGTGAACAGGCTTTCGCCAGAATCAGGGAACAAGTAGGTGGAGGAAACAGTCTGTCTACAGCCTCAAAGGGAGAGTGCAGCTCAGGGGTATCGAGGACACCGATTGTAGTCAGGATTCTGGAGTAGACAGGCCACACTCTGTCCAGATATTTTCCGAATTGTCACACCCCACTGTGCCCTGTATTTTTCTACGAGCATAAGAATACGTAAATAACAATGTCGTGGTGCCCCTCAATGGAAGAATGGATCAAGAAAGTGTGGATTATATACACATTAGAATACTACTCAGCGGTAAAAAACAATGACATCTTGAATTTTGCATGCAAATGGATGGAAATAGAAAATGCTATCCTGAGCGAGGTAACCCAAACCCAGAAAGATGGTTATGGTATGTACTCACTCATTAGTGAGTACATAAAACAAAGGACACTAAGCTTATAGCTCACAAGCCCAGAGAAGCCGAATAGCAAGGTGAACCCAAAGAAAGCATATACAGATCCTCCTGGAAGTTGGAAGCAAACAAGATCACCAGGCAAAAGTTGGAAGCACAGAGGCGGGGATAGAGGTGGGGGTAGGGAGAGTGAGGGAAGGGGAGAGGGGGAAGGAGAAAGGAGAAGGGAAAGACTGGAGAGAGCTTGGGGGAGTGGGATGGTGGAGATGGAGGAAAGGTGGATATTGGAGAAGGGAATAAGATATCTACATTAAGGGAGTCATTTTAAGACTGGCAAGATACTTGGCCCTGGAGGGGATCCCAGGTGTCACAGGGATGTCCCCAGCTAGGTATTTGGGCAGCAGAGGAGAGGGTGTTGGAACTAGCCTTGTCCCATAGTCACATTGATGAATATCTTGATCAACACCATAAAAATTTTGTCCGATGGATGGAGGTAGACACAGAGACCCACATTCACATCAGAGCAATGGACTGAGCTCCCAAGGTCTAGTCGAAGGGCAGAAGGCAGGAGTAGATGAGCAAGGAAGTTAGGACCGTGAGGGGCTGGTCCACCCACTGAGACAGTGTGTCTGAACTAATGGGAGCTCACCAAATCCAGCTGGACTGGGACTGAATGAGCATATGATCAAACCAGACTCTCTGAATGTGGCTGCCAATGGGGGCTGACTGAGAAGCCATCAATAATGACACTAGGACCTATCTCTTCTGCATGTGTTATCTTTTTGGGAACCTAGTCTATTTGGATGCACACCTTCCTAGGCCAGGAAGGAGGGGGGAGGGCCTTGGACTTCCACAGGGCAGGGCACCATGCCCTCTTTTAAGGAAGCAGAGGGAGGGAGCAGGGGTGGGGGGGAGTGGGAGGGGACTGGGAGGAGGGGAGGAAATGTAAAAATTTTATTTTTTTGAATGGAAAAAAATAAAAGAATATGGGAAAAAATAACAATGTCGTCACTATTCAACTGAATATCCTCTTATATATGGGATGTTTTTAGGGCACGTATAAATATATGTGTATATATGTGTGTTTGTGTGTGTGTATTTTGTGGGTGCACACCTGTGTTCTGTTACATGTGTATGAAGGTGTGTTTGCTTGTGTGTGCAAGCAAATACAGAGGTCCAAGGTTGACACTGGGAGCCTTCCTTAATCACCCCCCCCCCACTTAGGCAGAGCTGGCCAGTGCAGTCTCTGCTGGTCAGCTTACTCCAGGGATCCACCTCTGTCTTCTGAGCACTGGGTTTACAGGCAGACTACATGGCTATCCAGTGTTTATGAAGGTTCTGGAGATCTGAACCGTGGTCTTCACACTTGTATGGTAAGTGCTTAGCTGCTAGCTGTCACCCCAGCTCATGGGAGTTTTATGTCTACAGATTTCCAAATCTGAGACTTGTGGAGCCTGCGTATATATACCCACATAATTAGGAAATATTGTAAGGTTGTGTCTCAATGTCTGCCTGTGCCTTTTCCCCTTATTGTACAACATTGGTTGGTGATTGCTTTAAAGTCTACCAATCTAACATTGAAAAGGTTATTTTATTTTTTCCCATGAAAATACTGCATTTTTATGTTTATTGACCTTTTGGTTTCTCTTTCCTTTTATTTCCTTTCTTTTCCATCTGTGCTGACCATTGAACCTTGCCCAAGCCTTCAACCACTGAGTTATTACCTCAAGTCCCAACTTGGAGATTGTATGGAAATGCTTACTCCGCCGAGCCATCTCCACAGTCCACACCATTCATTCTTCCTTGTCTTTTTTTGAGACAGGGTCTCACTATGTATCACTGGCTGTTCCAGAACTCTGTTTGTAGACCAGGCTATAGACCAGGCTGACCTCAAACTCACAGAGATCCTCCTGCCTCTGGTTCCCAAGTGAGGAGGTTAAAGGTTTTTACAACCACCCAGGTAGGTTCTCAGACTTTGTAATCAGACTGGGCACAGCTATTCTCATTTCTTCTTCATTGTTTTTCATGGGAAATTTTTTTTTTAAAAAATAATTTTTAACTCTTATTTTTTTTATTTACTTGGACATCTGTATGTGTCTTATGAGAGTATGCAGTGTATATGTAGAGGTGGATGCCAGAAGAGGGAGTGGGTCCCCACCCCAGCCTCCTGCTGGATTACAGGCAGATGTGAGCCACCTGACTGAGTGCTGGGACTTGAATTCAAGTCCTCTGGAATGGCAGCCGATGCTCTACACCACTGAGCCATATCACCAACCCCAGATATTTCGATTTTTATGGTGACTGCTATAAAATCAACTTCATGAAGAGAGAAGATCCACTGCCATTAAAAGGCAGGGTAGGACAGCCAAACTGTTGAGCTGTAGTTGTCTTGAGCTGGTCTCAAAGTGGCGTCTGAGAGACACTGAAGAGAATCACTGTGTTTTCTCTAGAAATTTAAAATGTTCGCAGCCTTTCTGTGAACTTGCAGGAGCTCCCAGTCATGCCCTGGCACATAGTCCGGCGACTGTAGGGTAATTACTAGATCTGAAGTAGATATTCCAGGGTTTGATCTGGTGTCATGGTCATGATGTCATCATAGATCTGCCACATTCTTGCGCGAGCAGAATAGCTGTCCATGCAAGAAAAGAGGGGGACAATGTCCCACCAAATGCTAACTACCTTTGAGCTCCACCTGCACCTGGTGGTGGGCTACAGAGACATCTTAAGGTAGTAGCATCCAAATAAGAGTAAAATAGAGGCCTTGGTTCTGTATCATCCAGCTGTGAGGTCATTAGGAAAATCTGATCACCCTAGCCTTTGTGGTTTGAGAGACCACACTGTGCATGGGGTTATCCAGACACTTGGAAGTTCTCAGGGTGAAAACATGCTGGTTAACTCGCCACTTGCTTTGGAGCTGTGGGATCCAGGCTTGCCTTGAGTGGGGGAGGGGTGTGTGTAGAGGACTAGCAGCTGGTTGGCCCAGGCAGGAGTCGGAGAGGATATAGTCTGATGTTTGGAAGAGCTGAAGTGTGTCAGAAGAGTCCAAGGAGGACAGCAGGGCCAGGCATGAGAGCAAGTGGGCCCTGTGGTGTGAGGTGAATCAGGGCACAGGATGGAAGGACTGCGTGGCTGGCCAAGGGCTGCCATTTGAATGTGAAAAGCCTCCCACACTCTCCTGTGCTTGAGCACTTGGTTGCCAGCTGGTGGGGCCGTTTTGGAAGGCTGTGCAACCTTTGGAAGGTAGTAGCATCTTGAGACTGAGCCTTGGCCGACTTCCGGGCCTGTTCTCTGCTTCCTGGTGGCAGATGCAATGTGAGCAGCCACTAGCAGTCTACACAGTGCCTCCTCCACTACGACAGATGGTGCTCCTTCCTAAACTGTAAGCTAAGCTAGGCCCTTCCTCCGTTAAGTTGCTTCCTTATTGGAGACAGTCACTGGACTGACAGGGCAGGGAGCAACCATCCTCGTGCTCATACAGTATCTTTCTTTGTCTTCCCGTGCCCATAGCTGGGCTGTTTCTCAGATCCTTCTCCAGTCAGGTGAAGCCAGGTAACCAAGTTCAAGCCCATAGGTATACCTGGAAGAGAGACTTATTTCCAGACCCAGCCCATAGCAATCTCTTTCTACATTTACTGGAGGATACCCCAGGGTGGCAACATGGGGGCTCAAAGATGGAAGTATCCTGGTATCCCGGTGACCACTTAGTGGCAAACTGTGTAGACAATTCTGTCAGCAATGAACCGTTTATTATTATGTTAAGGCATTGAAGTGTTGGGGGACATGTTTGTAATGGCACTTAACGTATTCTTATAGAAGCCATAAAGGCTACTGTTTCTTGGACCCTATCTCAGTGTATTTATACAACAAGCCTATGGGAGTGGGCCCCTCCCATATACTAGAAGGGGGAATTGGAGCCATGCTGGCAGTGGGTGAAGAACAGAGTATTCTGCTCCCCAAATACAGACCCAAGTACCAAACTGTGCTGTACTGGCTCCCAGTGATAAAGGAGTGGATGAAAACTAGGTAGGCATGGGGACTGGGTAAGGAGTTACTGCAGTCTGTCTGTCTGTCCGTTTGTCCATCCATCTGTCTTTCTATCTGTCTGTCTATGTGTATGTGTGTGTGTGTGATAGATTACATGTGGACAGTCTTGTGTGTTGTTCTTCATCCTCCACTTTGTTCTTTTGAGACAGGGTCTTTTCTTATGGGATGCTGCGTCCACTAGGCTTGCCAGCTCACTAATGTCTGGGGATTCTCTTGCCTCTGCCTCTCTGTGCTGTAGGAACTCGGGAATTATAGACTTGCTGGACCACTTCAGGTTTTATGTGATTTCTGGGGATTCAGACTCAAGTTTCACGCTTACCCAGCAAGGCCTTTAGTTGCTGTGTCATCTGCCCATTCCTAGTTAGAACTTTTAGAACAAGCAGTGGTGCTGGTCTGGGAGGAAGCAGGAGAGAATTGCAGTGGGACCTGCAGGGGGAGGACGTGTGGTGAGTATCTTATCTTGCTGCTCACGGGGACACAGAGGGAAGGCCGACGAAGCATCTCGTGCAGTGTGATGCTGGGGGAGGAGCAGGCAGGTCACAGGATGGAAGATAACCAGCTTGAAAGCAAGGCCAAACCTTTGGCTATGCAAAGATGCTCAGGGGAGACCTGTCGGGGCTCTGGCTTTGCAAGGCAGTCAACACACGGCTCAGCCTTTGTCTGGGTGTATCCACTTCTGTCCTGGAGTGGATACTTGTAATCTGCACCACTGTGTTCAAGTTCTTTAATCTCTTTGTGTCTCCTTCAATCATCAGAAAATACGGACAATGAGTAACAGGACTTATCTCAGGGCTGCTGTGATAAGACTCAGTGTGCCTGTGGGACTGGACGTGTAGTGTGCTCTTGGCAAGGGATAGAAATGGTCTTTAGATTCCTCAGCCTTTAATATTAGTCATCTGTCTCTATGCACAGATGCTCAGATCAGAGCTCTCAGCCCAGCAGAATCCCGAAACTCAATGGTTAGGACAGCGATGGGTTCACAGTAGCTATTTAAATATTTGTGAGACAGTACAAGAAGGAAGCACACTGTACCTTTTTCTTTCCCTCCCCCCTTTCCCTTTCTCCCTCAGTCTCTCCTGTACTCTGTTAGTCCATCTGACGATCTACTTTTCTTCAAAGCTGATAGAGTAAAGCTGAGCTTACAGTCTTCCCTTCCAATAGTGGCAACGTGTGTGTGTGTGACATAAAATGTACCTCTTAACTATCATAAGCATCCTCAACTGTTTCATCCATATCTGTCACTCATATCTAGAATATTTTCAATCCCCTAACAAAAACCCAGGTTCCCATTGAACACTAATGCACTGTACTCCAGGCTCTGGAAAACACTGGCTTTTTTTTTTTTTTAACATTTATAGATAGATAGATAGATAGACAGACAGACAGACAGACAGACAGACAGACAGATAGCATTTGTCCAGAGATCAGAGGACAGTTTGCAAGAGTTGGTTTTCTCCCTCCACTTTGTAGGTCCTGGAGGTCAAACTCAGTTATCAAGTTTGGAAAAAAAACTACTTTACCCACTAGGCCATCTTGCTGCCGCCTCTACTTTTTTTCTTTTTTTAAGACAAGATCTCATATAGGCAGGCTGGCCTCAGACTTCCTCTGTAGACAAGGATGATCTTGCGCTCTCCTGTGCCCACCTCCCACGTGCTGCGATTACAGGTGTGCATTAGCATGTCTGGGTCTGTGTGGTGATAAGGAGAGGGTCCAACCCAGGGCTTCATGTGTGTTAAACAAGAGCTTAACAGAGTCCCATCCCAGCCCCATTCTTCTTTCTTTCTGTATTTATAAATTTGCCTGTCTGGGTGCATAATATGAGTGGAATTACATTGTCCTTTTGTGACATCTCACTGTTTTTCTAATCATAGGCTATGCCATCCTGAAAAAGCACTTTCTCTTCTGTGGCATGCCGTACAGATAGTACCTATGTCATGGAATATTCACCAGGTGAATGCGAGACAATATGTACAAGGCTGTTAGCCAGTTTCTGGCACATAGAGGTGTGCGGTGTAACACCCAAGTATGTATTCTAAAGTTGATGGATGTTATTATATGTGCACTGTTTTATATGGTTATGATAGGTGTTACAGCTCTGAGGAGAAAGGCGGGATTCCCCTCCGGAAGTGCTACTGTCTTGAGGGAAAAGACTTTCCCAATGGAAGCGTTATAGCTCTGAGGGGGAAGGTTTCGCCAATGCAAGTGTTAAGCTCTGCTTGTGTGTGTGGGGGGGATGGGAGTGGGGGGTTTCCCACTGCAAGTGTTACAGCTCTGAAGGGAAAGGTATCCTGGCAGTTGGGAGCCAAAGAATACCACAAAGTCACACTGCCCAACAAAGCTCACACAAGAGATTGGGAGAATGTTGCCTCTGCTCAGGTGAGAAGTGAGCAG
The DNA here is from genome assembly GCA_004026605.1 of Ondatra zibethicus. Taxonomy (NCBI): domain Eukaryota; kingdom Metazoa; phylum Chordata; class Mammalia; order Rodentia; family Cricetidae; genus Ondatra; species Ondatra zibethicus. The sequence goes on along the minus strand of PVIU01003523.1, from coordinate 96,611 downwards.
ACGGCAGAGTTTACATAGGACTTCTTGGGGAACAGAGCTTTCCAGGGTGGAGATTTCCAGGGTGGGAGTACGAAGATTTCAGATCTTGATCTCGGGCTTTCTATTCTGTGGGGTGGAGCTTGGCTGTTTCTGGAGTGGCTGGGGCTGACCTTTATGGCAGTTAGAGATTTTGTGGGCAGAGCCTGGTGGTTGGAGGTCCTCGGGGGTGGGGGCTTGGCCACTTGTGCCATGAGGTTCTTCTAGACATATTTGGAGTTAATTTGGGAATATATCTGGAGCTGCCTTGAGCCCTTCTCCCGTTCACTCACCCAAACCTTTTAAGGATGCCGTGACACGGGTCAGTCAGTCATCTGCAGATAAAACAGTTGAGGTGAAGGAGTTCAGTGGCACTCAGTTACATGACTAGCTCCTGGCTTGTTCATACTGGGCTGGGGTTTCAATGCAGGCAATCTGAGTTGGTATGTGTGTGTGTGGGGGGGTGGGGAGCACATCTCATTGGTGGTGCCCTGGCTTAGAGTATGTGAGGCTGTAGGTCCCACCCATCACCAGGTTTCCAAAGTCCATCAGTTTTACCACACACAATAGTGCCACATTGTCTCTACTGCCCCAGGCAGCCAGCCATCATCTACACACACACTTGCTGAATCAAGTTATGAGGATGAGTGTGGAAAAGGTCCTTGGTGGCAAGAGGACCTTTGAGGACAGAACAATAATGGTAGAGGAGTTGGCTGGTACTGACTGTGCAGTTCTATCCTGGGGTGGGGCCCTCCTCATGCCTGTGCACACATGCTGGCCACCTTTGGACCCTGGAGAGATGAGATACCATGGAAGGGGCCGGGAGTATGCTCTGCACGTGATGCAAGCAGGCCACACCTTTCCTGTTGCTGGCACCAAGCCCAGCAATCATTGATCCCACGTGGCCCTTGCCCTCTTGAAATTAGAAAAAAAAAAGTTTACCCTCCTGAGGCACCTCCCATCCAGGCTTTATTGCTTTCTGGACACCTTTGGGGGAACGTCCCCAATCCTTTAAAAGAGCTGCTGTCTGTAGCGGACCAGTCTCTGTCCAGGAGATAAGTGTGCACATTCTAGTGCAGCTAGTGTGCGGCTCCTGGTAGTTCTGCCTTGGACCTTCTTGCGCTGATGTCTGGGGAGGTGAGTTTGTTGTCTGGGCAAGGGCACCAGGGTTGGGGGATGGGGACTTAAGATTGGGGGCCGCTGCCACCCGTGTTTCCTCTCTTTTTTCCCTACGGCAGACGCCGATGTGTGAGGTGGACCTAGGTGGGGGCAAGGTGAAGGAGACCAACATGGCTGGTAGATGCCGTGGGTCCTGTTATGAGCGATACATACAGCCGTGTATGGTGGAACTTTTGGGTTCTGCCCTCTTCATCTTCATCGGGTGTCTATCGGTCATTCAGAACAGTCCCGACACCGGGCTCCTGCAGCCTGCCCTGGCTCATGGGCTGGCCTTGGGGCTCGTCATCGCAACCTTGGGAAACATCAGGTGAGACCAGCTCCCAGCATTTAGCCTAGTGCCAATATGGGGAGCTCTTGGGTACCCATTTGGGGTCTTACAACTATGGAGTGGGGTCATCTAGCTCGGCAGCCTGTGATTTCTGTGGGCAGGTCACCCTCCAAGCCTATTAAATGGAAATAATATTGTATCTATATTTTAAAGTTATTTTCCAAGCCAACACACACCTATTGCTAACTATGCCTCTGCTCTACACTGAGCACCCTTCTGATGCCATTCTGTTCTCATAAACTCGTGGAATAAGTCGTGTTATTTCCCCTGTTCTGTTTTTTCTTCTGGGGGTGGGGTGTTTCGTTTTGTGAAACAGAAAGTCCACATCACTGGTAAGAGGTACATGCTAGAGGGGCGGAGCCAGGAGTCAAGTTCAAGCTGTCTGACTCGAGCACCCAAAGCTGAGTGCCTCAGGAGAGTGTGGGGTGCTCAGCCCTCTCCGCTCTTGCTGTTAAGCTGTGGAAGTGGATTAGGAAAAGCGGAGCAGCATAGAAGATCCAGCCAGGTTTTGTTTATCCACTGTGGTACACAGAAGGCCACTGGGGCTCTACTCCCACAAGAGGTGTTTTTTTTGTGGGGGGGGTGGTCGTAGAAAGATGACCCTTCTCTTGCTTGGCTTTTATCTGGGCAGGGGCTCAGTGGGATGGGTTGGAGGGAGGCGGGCCATTTCCTACAAAAGCCAACTGTATAGTGGATATCGTGCTTGGGGCATGTGACTGGGTGAACTGGGATAGGGCTGTTCTCTCTCTAATCTCACTCGAAACCAGATATGAGTGAGGACAGTGATACACTGTTCTCTGGAAAGCAAGAATGGACACTTCGCTGTCTCTTTAAATGTCCAAGGGAGGCTGTGAGTGGGATGGAAGGCACATAACCTATCCAGGCAGGCCTTGTGGTTTCCTGGCTGGGTGACCAAGGTGAGCCACCGAGCCTGTGTTCAAGACATAGAAGATGGCAACGCTGGGGTCAGTGAAGCCCCAAGTATGACGAGCAGGCAGAGACGCATGCTGAACACACACCAACATCTTGGTTTTGCAGTCTGCTGTGTGGTGTGCAGATGTGGAACCTGGCCCCATTTCTGGAGGACTGGAGCAAGCTCTGAGGAGTCTGGGGGAATTCATGGATGTTCTCCCTACGTGTTTGTCTCCAAGGCCACCTAGGGTCTGGCCACCCATCCCCAGCTCCCTCTGAGCCTCCAATCCCATCACAAGGCTCTTCTGGGAAAATGGGGGATTTGCTGCATTTCTGCTTACAGCAGGGCTCAGATGGTCCAGCCTGCAGGCCCAGCTTGAGAGACAGGCTAGCATACACAGTCTCACCTCATGGGGAGTCTCGGACCTGGCCTCAAGGCTTCCTTCTCTTGGTTGTAGTGGTGGACATTTCAACCCTGCTGTGTCGCTGGGAGTCACACTGATCGGAGGTCTCAACGTCATGCTGCTTCTTCCCTATTGGATTGCCCAGCTGCTTGGGGGACTGATTGGGTCTGCCTTGGCTAAGGTTGGTGATCCCTGCTGGGACTGGTCTGGTGGCTCATCTCTGATGGGATTCCCTTCCCCTCCCCCACTCTTTCCTTTGAGTTGATGTTCAATTTATGCTTGAAATCCTTCCACCAATCAAAAAAGCTAGTCCTGGGGTTGAGGAGATGGCCCAATGGTTAAGGGTACTGGATGCTCCTCCAGAGGATGTGGGTTTGATTTCCAACACCCACCTGGCAGCTCACAACCAGCTGGACCTCAAGTTCCAGGAGTCCCACATCCTCTTCTGGCCTCTGTGGTTTCCAGGCATGAGTCTGGGACACAGACATACATGAACACAAAACATTCATACACACAAGCTAGCTTTGTGCTCTTTTCCTCAAAGGGGGTTATATAAAGCAGCATAGGCTTTAGGACACAACACCTGTTACCCTTAATTTTCAGATGAGCAAAGCAAGGTTCAGAGAGGTCTTGCAGCTCCCGAAGTCACACATAAAAATGAGAGGAACTGTGGTGCTGGCATGGATATGTCCGATTGCAGTTGGGTTGGAGCACAGGCCTGCATGGCAGACCCCTGTGCCTAGCTCCCAGCATCTCTCTGTCCTAGGCTGAGTGGTTTTTCTCCACAGGCGGTGAGTCCCGAGGAGAGGTTCTGGAATGCATCCGGGGCGGCTTTTGTAGCAGTTCAGGAGCAGGGGCAGGTGGCAGTAGCTGTGGGGACAGAGATCATCCTGACGATGCTGTTGGTATTGGCCGTGTGTATGGGCGCTGTCAACGAGAAGACGAAGAGTCCTCTGGCCCCATTCTCTATTGGTTTATCTGTCACTGTGGATATACTGGCAGGGTAAGTGTCCCTCAGCAGTGTGATGACCATGCCTAGATGTGGGCCCACATCAGGGCTGAGGGCTACAGTTTCAGCTGCCAACAGGGGCCAGGAAAGTGTGGCAAACGGAGACAGTGGGCTGGTTTGGGGCAGGTGACGGGCAGTGGTGGGGTATGTGGCATCAGACAGTGCTAGGTGATTTTTGGCTGTGTGGGAATGTGGTGACCTTTCTCCTTCAGTTAGGGATAAGTCAGAGGCCTGGATTTTTTCTTTTTTTATAAAAGTTTCTAATTTCTGTGGTAGAAATAAAACATTTCCCCAGGGCATTGTCTCAGTCTTACAAAAAAATTTCCTCTACCCAGGTCTCTCTTATTTTGAGCCTCTTGTTAGTTCTAGGAAGGCATTAAGGAGACAGAGCTGGGTAAGGAATCATTTTTCCCATTGTTCAGGTAGCCAAACAGGTTCAGAAAGGCAAGAAATGACGTAGGATCACTGAGAGTCTAAATAAAGTGACAGACCTGGGACAGTCACCCACAATCTGATGACGTGTGTAAAAGGTCACTTCCAAAAGTTCAGTTCCTTCCTTCCTTTTGGAGATAGAACCAAACCTTTCTCTGTGTTCAGGTCTCTTTGCTACCTTGGGTGTGCTGGGAATGCAGTAGATCAGTAGTAGCGGTGCTTTTCTGCCCTCTAGTGGCCGTTGTGTTACTTACAAGTGTGCTCTACCACTTGGACTGGCTTCCGGTACAGAACCCAGGGCCCAGCCTGAAGGCATGGGGTCTGCAGACAGAACCCAGAGTTAGGGGTACACCTTGGAAGCAAGCTTCCTCTGGTGAGCCTGGGGTACATGTCCCCTTTGGTGTTCCTGGGAAACACCCCCCTCTGGAGGGAGGAGGGCACAGATCTGTGGCATGAGGACCTCAATGGGTCAGTCATGCTACAGTGATCATCAAGACACACACATTTTGTCATTTATTCCTAGCTACAGCCTATGGGATGGGTACTTTCATTTCAGAAGAGACGCAGAGAGGTTAGACAAAGGTTACAGAGTAGAATTGCCTGGACTGGACTTTGAATGTAGGTCAGCTGGATTCCAAAGTGAGTGATGTTCCTTGAACTTTGCTTTATAGACTTTGGAAAGGGACGTTTCCATTATTAACTCCTGTCATGACTAAGCAGGCGTTTTTTTTTTTTTTTTTTCTGGCTATTGTTCTAGAATGTGTGGGGAGTGGCCTATATGAAGGTCATGTAGGAATCATCCTTTGTCTGCCTTGTACTAAGGTTTTTTCAGTCTCTGAGAGCCACCCAGGAGCCCCTGGGAGTTTAGAGAGGGTGTCTGGGTGGGGTGGACTGTAGATCTGATTAAGGATGTGAATTTGAGGTAGGACCTTCTGAGATGCTGGTGAGCTATGTATCTATGTGTCTGCAGGGGCGGAATCTCCGGAGCCTGCATGAACCCTGCTCGTGCCTTCGGACCTGCTGTGATGGCTGGCTACTGGGACTTCCACTGGATCTACTGGTTGGGCCCCCTCCTGGCTGGTCTCCTTGTAGGACTGCTCATTAGGTAGGAGGGCGACAGGGACTCTACAGCTGGTAGGCTGACACTTGATAAACTGGCCCTGTCTAGGGCCATTGGCTCCAAGTGACAGAAATTCTCTTTATAAGGGGACTGACTCCTAGGAGTGAGATGTTCACGAGTGGCTCTGGCTCCAAGTAGTGCTCAGACATGTTTCTGGGGACTTGGAATATCTCACAGACTTTCCTTTCCCATGGGTGGGCTTCATATTTAGACAGTCTTGAAATATTTTTCGTTTAAAATTTTTTTTCTTTTACAATATATTTAGATCATACTCTTTTCCCCTCGAGGCACCAACTCCTCCCAGGTCCTCCCCATTTCCCTTGACTGCGTCTAAGAGGGTTGGATCTGGGCTGGCTGTGTGGCCTTCTTGTACCTTTGCACACTGCAGTGCAGTGGCCTCAGGCCATGCCTGGGGCCTGCTGTAAAACACCACTAATCACTCTGTTGCCGGATTTCTGAATGGCCACCACAAGCAACCTTCTGCCTGAGGGGGCTGAGTTCAGGAAGCTGCCTGTCTACAGAGTTCTGGGCCTGGCGTGGTAATGGGAGCTGGGTCTTTCTTCCAGGGGAATGGAGACCTTACAGGACAATTTATTTTTAGGCTCTTCATTGGAGATGAGAAAACCCGCCTAATCCTAAAGGCAAGGTGAAGCGTTGCTGGTGGCGTCCTCACTGCCTGGTGTCCTCAGCTGCCTGTCCTGAGCCGAGGACAGGACAATCGGATCATTTCCTGCAGGGCTGAGCTCAGAAGAGTTACTGCGGCAGCAGCTGACCTTGGCCTGGCTTCTCTGGCAGACAGGATGCTGCTATGTCCTGAGCGTGCTCCCAGAACTTGGATTTCCTTTGTGTTCATGGATTGCAACTGGGGAATGTATGGCCAGCAAGGCCTAAAGACAGGTGGAGACCACACAGCAAAAGAGTTTTTCTTGAGAGGGCAGGTCACAGGAGAGATAAGCAGGTGGAGAAAGTGGTTGCTAAAGCAAACTGCTCATTTTCTTAGCCCCCTCTCTCTCTCCTCCCTTCCTTCTCTTTTTCTTTCCCACCCCTCTTCCTCCCCCCCGATATATATATTGGGTCTGGAACCCAAGGTCTCATGCATACTAGGTGAACACTTTGCTACTGAGCCTCCTGCTTTCCCCACCCTCTTTCTCCTTGATCCCACTGTTACAGAGGGGATTTCAGGAGCCCAAAGACCTCCTGGGCTTCCCCAGCTGCCAATGTGACTTTGTATTAAATGGCTTAGTATTGCCTTCCCACTGTCTTGTCGACAGCTCTTTCATTTAAGACATGGATATGGATGGGGAGGAAATTAAAGTCTGGTGGAGATGCACAGAGTCTGGCTAAGCCTAATAGAAGCTGTTTTCCAGAGCCAATGTAGGCACTTAGGTGTGGTCCCACTCAGAGCCTATCTGCACTCAGGCAGACCCACTGTATACTCAGCCTGGAGCATCATGTTCATTTTCTTAGACTCTAGTCAGAAGACCCTGTTGAAACTGAATGTAGAGCCCAGGGCCTTGATGAATGCCCACTACTGTCTGGATATGGACCAACCTACATCCATTGCATTCCAACTGGGGTGAGGTGGAGATGGGACAAAGCTGCAAGACTTCCCATGGGAGGAGGACGGCAGCAAGCAGTAGAGACTAGGCCTAATTGGCCAGTGGTGTGTGGGTGGAAGATATGAGCAGAATGAAGAAGGGATAAGAAGACACAGTAGCAACACATCTTCCAGGCAGAGCACGCATCTTCTGTAAGAATCATGGGTTATACATAGGTTTGATTCCCAGCACCTATATGGTGCTCATGACTGTCTCTAACTCCAGTCTCAAAAGTATTTGGCTCCTCTCTCTGGCCTCCTAGGTACTGGATGCACATGGTGCATGGACATAAATACAGTCAAAACACCTGTACACATAATCAAAGAACACATCAAAAAGATCATGCACCATGATCATTTCGGCTTCGTGCCAGAGATGGCTCAACATACAAAAATAGATAAATATAATCCACAACACAAACAGGCTGAAAGAAAAAAACCACATGATCATCTCATTATATAAAGAAAAAGCCTTTGACAAACCTAATATTCCTTCATGATAAAAGTCCTGGAGAGACTAGGGCTATAAGGGACATACCTCAACACAATAAAGGGAATTTACAGTAAGCCCATAGCCAACATTAACCTAAACAGAGAGAAACTTAGATGGAAATGATTCCACTAAAATCAGGAACAAAACAAAGATGTTCATTCTTTCCATATATATTCAATATAGTACTTGAACTCTTAGCTATAAGGCAATAAGACATAAGCAATAAGACAACTGAAGATCAAGAGGATACAAACGAAAAAGGAAGAAGCAAAATATATATTTTTAGGCTATATGATTCTATACATAAAAGACCCAAAAAACTCTGCTAGGAAACTTCTAGAGCAAAGAACACTTTCAGCAAAGCATCAGGATACAAAATTCACACGCACAAATCAGTAGCCTTCCTATATACAAATGACAGCCTGAGAAAGAAATCAGGAAAACAGTTTTTCACAACAACTTAATTTTTTTCCCCTTGGGATAAGTCGAACAAAGAAAGTGAAGGACTTGTATAATAAAAACTTTAGCCAGGTGGTGGCGGCACACACATTTAATTCCAGCACTCAGGAGGCAGAGACAGGCAGATCTCTGAGTTTGAGGCCAGCCTGGTCTACAGAGTGAATTCCAGGATAGCCAGGGATACACAGACAAATGCTGTCTTGAAAAACAAAACAAAACAAACAGGCCCTGTACTCCCCACAAAAAACTGAAAAACTTTACGACATTAAAAAAAGAAATCGAAGAAGGCATCAGAAGATGGAGCCATCTCCTGTGCTCATGGATCAGTAGGATTAATACAGTGAAAATAGCCATCCTACCAAAAGCAATCTACAGGTCCAATGCAATCCCCATCAAAATTCCAACACAATTCTTTTTTCTGATAGTTTACAGGCAAAATACAAATTACAAAATATTTTTTGGAGAGAAAGGATTTATTTATTTTTAATTTTTTTATTGAGCTATATATTTTTCTCTGCTCCCCTCCCTTCCTCCCCCCTCCCCTTCTACCCTCTTCCCTGATCCCCATGCAGGAGATCATTTCCTTTTCTGTTTCCCATGTAGATTAGATCCATGTATGTCTCTCTTAGGGTCCTCTTTTCAACACAGTTCTTAACAGAAATTGAAAAACAAAATTACAATTTTAAGTTTTATATGAAAACACAAAAAACCCAGGATAGCTAAAACAATCCCTAATGATAAAATAACTGTGGGAAGTGTCACCATCCCAGATTTCAAGTAGTACTACAGAGCTATAAATAAATAGCAATAAAAATAGCATGGTATTGGCATGAAAACAGGCATGTTGATCAATGGAATCAAACTGAAAACTCAGACATAGTTCACATACCTATGAACACCCTTTTTTTTTTGGCAAAGAAGCTAAAAATACACACTGGAGCAAAGACAGCATCTTCAACAAATGGCGGTCAAACTGGATGGCTGCAAGTAGAAGGATCCATGTATATCCATACTTATCACTCTGTACAAAACTCAAGTCCAGATGGATCAAAGACCTTAACATAAAACCAGATACTTTAATCTGACAGAAGAGAAAGTGGGGAATAATTCTGAGCTCAGTGACACAGGAAGGATTTTCTGAACAGGACACTGATAGCACAGGCACTAAGAACAACAATCAATAAAAGGGATCTCATGAAACTGAAAAGCTTCTGTGTGGCAAAAGACACCTTGATTTGGACAAAGTGGCAGACTACAGATGGGAAAGAGCTTTACCAATTACACACCCAGTAGGCGGTTGGTTTCTTAAGTATATACAGAACTACAAAAACTGGATGTCAAGAAAACAAATAAAAATGGGTACAGGACTAAACAGAGAGTTCTCAGAAGATGAAACACAAATGGCTGAGAAAACTTTCAGAAATGACGAATAAGGCAGGCATGGTGGCGCACACCTTTAATCCCAGCACTTGGGAGGCAGAGGCAGGAGGATCTCTGTGAGTTTGAGACCAGTCTGGTCTACAGAGGGAGTTCCAGGACAGCCAAGGCTACACAGAGAAACTGTCTCAAGGAAGGAAGGAAGGAAGGAAGGAAGGAAGGAAGGAAGGAAGGAAGGAAGGAAGGAAGGAAGCCATTTTCATTCCAACTACCATTTACATAGCTAACTGAACACAGAGAAGTCAAGCTGGTGTCTAACTAGAGGTTTCATCCCCATTGACTAGTGTTCACAGTACTAGAAGGTACCAGAGGAGAGAGATAACCATCAACACAGCTGTAAACCCTGAGATGTACAATAGTGGCCTCTGCCTGCAAGAAATGCTGGTACAAGAGTGGCGCAACGTTGTAGGAGTAACCAACCACTTTCTGATTGGATTTAAGGTCCATCCATGAGGTGGAACCCATGTCTGACACTGCTCAGGTGGCCAAGAACCTAAGACTAGGTAGGACATTGGCCTAGGTGAAAACCAATGACTTTGTTTTGCTTAAGGAACTTAGCAATAACATGACTCCTAATGATGTTTTGCTGTACCCATAGGTCAGTGCCTTGTTCATCAGAGAAGCTTCTTCTTGTAGTAGATGGGAATCAACAAAGAGACCCACAACTGGACAATGTGCAGAGAGTCAGAGATTTTGAAAAACTCAGTTCTAAATGGCATGTCTTCATCAAACTCCTGATGTCAAGGCACAGGGACCTATGTAGAAGAGTTAGTAACATTTTATCTTTATTTGTTTGAGTTAGCAACATTTTTAAGAGCCAATGGGGATGGAGGACTCCATGGAAACAGTGCCCTCCAGACACAACGGGACTGACCTACACATGAATGCACAAAGACTGAACCCAGCATGCATAGTGCCTGTACAATTTCAAGCTGGATGGGGTCCCAGTGTTAAAGTGGGGAAGTGGACATGGGCTCCTCCCATCCCTAAATGAGAAGCTATCTGCAACTGACAGTAGCTTGCAAAGTTAAAAGTAGTTTTCTCCAATGGAATCTCACTGAGTATTTTAACCACGCTTCAGGGCAGGCCCATGCCAAGTGGTAGATGGCCAACACAAAACTAACTCAGTGGTAATTTTGTAGACATTTGATTTCATATTGCTTTGTTTGTGTATTTTTTTGTCTAATTTGTCTTTTGCTCGTATGTTATGGTTTCTGATTTAGTGGTTTTTTTTCCTATGTGAGTTTTTGTTTGTTTTGGACATAGAGAAAGAAAGGGCATGGAGTTGGGTGGGTGGGGAGGACCTGAGGGAGTAGAGGGAGAGGAAAAGCATGGTCAGAATATATTGAAAAAAGTTTTCAATAAAACGGAAAAAAATTAAAAATCATGGGTCATTTATGAAAGAAAAGCATTTTGATACTATGGAGAAGCTCCAGGGAAAGACCATTTCAAATACAATAAAAATTCCCCCCCATTTTGATAGGTAAAACAAAGCCCCCAGGGTAAAAGTGGAGGAAAGGCTCATTACATTGGTGAGTACAAAGTCCACACATATGCACAAAAATCTTCATATCTATCTACCTTTAAATTCCCCCAAAATTCTGAGTGGTCACCATCAGCATCTTCAGGAAAAGGGTTGGATATTAACAGGGCTTCTGAGGCTGGCAGGGTTCCTGTCTACCTGGACCCTCAGAATATGATCTTATTTGGAAATAGTCTTTGTAGATTCAAGTAAGGGACCTATCAATTTGAGTCTATATTGGCATTGGGTGCTAAATACAATGAGAGTTCTTGTAAGACACAGAAAATGGCACATGTCACATGGAATGCAATTATTGAGCGCACAGGAAAATGGAGAGACTGTCACAAGTCAACAACACGTGGAACCAGCAGACGAGGGAGGAGGCAGGAAATCTTTCCTGTGGAGCCTTTGGAGGGGACACATCCTTGCAGATACCTCAACTTTATGTCTCTTGGCTTCTAGAACTCTGGAAGAATAAATCTGTCATTTTAAGTTCCAATGTTTGTGGAAAAATTTTATAGCAGCCCCAGGAAACAAATGTGGGCAGGCACTCTTATTCTCATCTTCCAGCAGCATTAAGGGGCTTTGGAGCTACTCAGGGTCACAGTATGTGGACAGATCAATTTGCTAAAATGAACTATGTTTGCCTTCAGGGTCTAATTTCTGTTTCAGGGTAAGGGACTATTATGTCTTCTGCCTCAGATCTTGTCCATTTGTCCCCCATTAAAATGGGAGCAGAAAGACATGCATTATAACTTCTCACTTTAAGTTTACAATTGAATTTCACAATCCAGTTTCCATTTTGTTTTCTCAACTACAACCCCAGCTTGGATATGAATTAATCTTTTTAATTTCACATTATGTGGTTTAGTGTTTTCTCTATAGAAGGGTCTCAGAATGCACCACCCTTAGGCACTTGAAATCTTGTATTCAGTTGCTATACTCAAGCCACCAGACTTAGCTCTGTAATGAAAGGGAAGGTCAGAAGAACTGCCATACTGGGCTACACGTTTTGGCCACTTACTACAGAGACACATCTAGACACTGGCACTCTGCAGTGACTCTGCAATCAAATGTCTTGAAGTCTTTGGATAGTATTGAAGTTTGTAGCACAAAGCAGCAGGTTATAAAATCCATGTGAGTCAGGTGGTAGTGGTGGCACATGCCTTTAATCCCAGCACTTGGGAGACAGAGGCAGCTGGATCTCAGTGAATTTGAGGCCAACATGGTCTATGGAGTGAGTTCAAGGACAGCCAGAGCTATGCAAAGAAACCCTGTATCAAAAAATAAAAAAATAAATCCACGTGGTAAGAGTGATGTTGCTGAATCAGTACTCTGTTTCTTCTGGGTTGGTAAACAAGCACTCAGGCTTTGTTACTTTTTGGGGCCTTTATCTGGAAGACCCTCCAGATAAAGCGCTGTTGCTCTCCTGTCATCTGTTTTACATTCTACTCCTCAGGCCCAGCGGGAGACACTAAGAGAATAAGTCTTCATTTTCTACAACTGTAGCTTTTAGGGAAACAGCTAGGATTTCTTCCAGTTAAGCTGGCATGCAACTCTTGTAGAAGCACATGTAGTATGTCTGTCCAACATCAGTTTTACCGTGGAAGTAAAGCAAACTATTGTTTGGGATAACGGCAATGGACTGCTGTATACGAACTGCTGTGGATTCACATGTCCCTTCCTGCTGGCTATGGAGGACAGCTGTGAGCTGGCATGAAACTCAAGTTCTTTTTACTAGTTATAAGGATTGGCCTTGAACTTCTTAAATATTCATTTTTATAAATAAAGACATCCTTCAAATTATAGCAAACCAAAGGTAGTCATTTATTGTAGACATTCCACAAACGAGCTCTCAAGACATCTAAGTGAACATTAATACAGAACGAAGACAGATGTCCATTTACACTTGGTCCTCGAATGCATTCAGGTGGAGATGAAGGCTTTGGACCACACGAATCACTCAGCTGCTCCTTCCACTGGGGTTTTCCTAATCCACATATCTTGTCTGTCACTGAGCGCCAGAACTCACAAAATATTTTCTCTAGTCTACCTATCCACCTTTGCCTTGCAGGGTGATAGGGAGAGGGAAGTGTTCCTGTTACTGAACACAAGTGGCTTGTCCTTCCTCCTTACTTAGCAAGCTGGGCTGGCATTGCTATCACCTTCTTAAACCAGGAGATGGACTCCAATGTGGCCCAGAGGTGGCATACAGTGGGTATGAATCTGGCCTTTCTATTTCTTTCATTTCTAGGTTGCTCTGTGGCTTCATGAACACGAGCACTCCTGAAATTTTGGCAGTTAACTACTCAGAAAGTTGTGACTTATCCAAATAAAATCAGGAAGTGGTAACAATACCAAATTTCTTTTGGCTTCTGGTCTAGTACACATTCCTTGGTAGCAGGAAGCCCTGATCTATTTAATGCATGAGTTTTCTTCTTTACAAAAACATGTTTCTTTCCAGATGAAAGAATTAGGCTGAATATGTAACAAAATCATCAGTAAGAATTAGCAAGGTGTTTGTGGAAGTTAATGAAAGCCTAGGCAGGAAATACAAACACAGTTTCTAAAATGTCTTTGCCAGAATGCCAGAAAATAATCTGTTTATATATATACCATTGTTCAAAAATAGGACTTGAGACAATCTCCCAAAAAATATGACAGAGTAAAATAAATAGGTGTAGGTAGTTGGCTGAGGTGAACTGTTCTGTTGAGCTTTCCAGCATCCAGATCAACGAAGCAGCAAGTTATAAAAATCACAGTGTTTCTAAGATTTAAAAAAAAAACCTGTTTTCTTCCTTGAAGTCCTTGGTATTGAGATATATGGATCATTACAGAGATGTGATAAAGATGTATTACTCAGAATGTGATCATTCATCCTAACTTTCACGCACTGGTTGACAAAAGAGAAACACGCAAGCACCTTGGTCTAAGATGGTAGGAAGATCTGTTTTTTAAGAACTGAGAAAAGGTCCACAAGATTAACACACTAGATTAAACAATCCTAACAGATTGTTTAAGATTAGGATTACAGGCAGGAAAACACAAACCTACCTAGCTGCTTCTTAGACACAGGAGACAATCACTTTGTCATGGTGGAGACAGAACAGGTCCTGGATCTTTCCTGTTGCTGGGAAAATGTGTCAAAAAGTGGTGCTCAAACTGGTTTTCTATTTGCAATTTACAAAAGGTTTTCAGGATGTGACTGCGGTTCCTCCAGATGGGGTGACTGACCATCTCCATCACCACGGACTTAACTAGATTATCTTTTGCTGTAACACTTCCTTGCTGGAGGACAGCCACTATGGTCCCCATCATCTTCTATGCCTCTCTAAGGTTACAATATGGTCTTCTACATAACAGTACATAAGTATTGGTGAACAAGCCATCTACTTTTTGAATCATGCTTCCACATAAGTATCAATCCTGTGTACATGTTACTAAGTGGCAATTTATACTAATGTGCATCTTTTCTAGAGCTGGAATTCCAGAACATCTACACAATTATAAGCACAAGCCTACTGGCACCACACAATCTTACTGGTCTAGGCAGAGCACCAACATGAAGCTACATATACCATTAGAAGTCTCTAATTTAGACAATACACAGGAAATAAGCTACTGAGGTGTCAACAATTATAACATTTCCAACAAACACACATCACAAACAGTTACCAGCATTTACCTGAGTCACTTGCCTTCCAACAGGCTACATCCTATGTTGGCACCATAAAGTGCTTTTCTTTCTAGTGTCTACCCTCTTTGATACTTTGCTGAATGGGTCTCAAAAGATTCAAATATACTCACAAAAATATCATCTCTAGATGTTTTCAAACAAGAGAGCATCTGACAGGAGCACAACCTAGTAAGAGCCCTGACTATGGTTCTCCTTCTACTATACTTGGGACTTCTTCCTCCCCAAAGCAAAGCTACACTGGGTTACCTATGTAACCCACCTATGTAAATGCCACAGCCTCATCTTCAAGTAACTGGTTTGGGAAGATCAAATTCTTGAATTTCATCTGTAATTCTATGAGTTAACTATTTATCCACCAGAAACTTTCTGACAATATTTAGCTGATTAATGCCAGGAGTTATCAAAGACATTTCCCCCTTATGAGGGAAATGGGAAAATAAGGTGATTCTCTGGAGTGGAACGTTATAAACAGCTCTACCTTCACTGAGTAAACTACAGAGCTGTGTAATGATTTAGGACTCTCTAGTCAGGTTTATGATCCTAATAACAGGAACTAGAAGCTTCAGAACCAGAGGCTAGTATGTGTAACGTCAACCCTGGAAATGTAGTCTGGACTGAGGTAGCTCTTTGATTTAAAGCAGGCCTAAATAGTCCATTAAATATTTCAGGTCTCACATCCTTCTTCCTTACAATCTTAAACTTTCAGAAATATTATTATATTACATTGAAATGTAGAGCTAGGCAGTTTAAAATATGCTAGCATATCAGTAGGTCTTGTTATAGGTTAAGAGTCAGAGAAGTGATAGGGTAGAACTAGACTCTGAAATCTGATTTTTCTCTTAATGAGACAGCACTACCATGCATCCTCTCCCATCTGAGTGGGTCAAGGTAGTCTAAAAAGGTCAGACTAGAGCACCTAGAACAATTAAGAGGTAAGTATAGACTTGCGATGAACAATGAAAGATTACTTTGTTCCTGGAGAAGCAGCAGCCACTGGAGTTAAGTCTTCAGGAACAGAGAAGGAGATGAGGGTGAGTAAGTGCTTCTCTTGGTGGAGGACAAGGTATTAGCAACACGACTTCAGCAGCAACACAGGGAATTAGGATCAACTTTCTAATGCAGACTTCTGAAGGACGCTATAAAACTTTCACTCTTGTTTTATAGCCTCAAAACCAATATGGATTTAATATAGTTTTGATCAAACTCCTAAAAGTTCTACCCAGATATAAAAATTGTCAAGTTGCTGCCAAGATCTCATATGGGTGATAACACTATAAAACGTTTCACCATTCATATACTTGAAAAGAACTCTCACCCACGTGCAAGAGTGTTGAAAGTTGCTGGACAATAGCATTAGCCTCAACATTCTTATGGGAATTTTATTCTGAACTCAAAAAAACTGATCCTCTCACCTTACTGAAAGTCAAGACTCATAGGAGAGAGGCAGACTGAGCATGTCAGAACATGAGGTGAGGGCAGATGAAATAGATTTAGCTTACTTATATTCTCAGGCCTGTCTTGGGAACTGCAATTTATAGCTAAGTAAAGACTGCTTCCAAGAATGGGAGGAGAAGGGTAAGATGGCTAACGGGGCACGTGGAAAAAGGAGCTCATTGTCAAAAGGGCTTCCTGAATTCATCACTCTTCCCCCTGAGCAGGTTCTCTGGTGAGTACCCAGAGGGAGAGTATGGCAGTAGTTTTTCTCTCATGTGGACTTCCCGGTGTTTGGTGAGGAAGGAGCTTTTACTGAAACGTTTGCCACACTGGGCACATGGGTAGGGCTTCTCTCCAGCATGGAGTCTGCGGTGGGCACTGAAGTGAGAACTGCTGGTGAAGCTTTTCCCACACTCCTGCAGCTGAGCCCTCACTGGCAATCCTATAAGTACCTGATAGGGCTCCTCTCCAGTGTGCGTCCTCTGGTGCATGATAAGACTTGAGCTCTGACTGAAGCTTTTCCCACACGCCCCGCATCGGTACGGCTTTTCTCCAGTGTGGATTCTCTGGTGGGCTCCAAAATTTGAGGAGTCATTAAAGCTTTTCCCACAGTCAAGACATTTGAAAGGCTTTTCCCCCGTGTGGATTCTTTGGTGTCTGATTAGGCTCCTGCTTCTACCAAAGCACTTCCCACAGACACCACACTTATGAGGGTTTTCCTTCTGGTGGGTCATCCTGCACATAAGACGGGCACTCCTTCCAAAATTTTCTCCATATTTGAGAAGTCTGTATGGTCTCCTTCCCACAAAAGGCCTCGGATGCACGGTAGCCTTCCCTATATCTCTAGGTTGAGACACCAGTTTTCCCTGTCTAATTCCTTGAAGGCTTTCCCATTGTCTTCCTGAGATGTATTCCCTTTTACAATATTTACTGGGGTTGGTATTTAAAACGAATCTTTTAGTCTTTTCTATTAATGCCCCATGGGGCTCTTTGTTTTTAAATATTACCTGTGTTGGATCCTCCTTAATACTACTTCCAGTTTCAAAATCTGGAAAAGGAAAAGACAGTAAAATTTCGCAAAACTCCAACATTAACAAAAATAATTGAATAATTAATCATGCCTACAATGGTTGTGATCCTCTAATGTTTATGGCTACACACTGTGACTTACTGATTCACCATGCTTTACCCCTTTTCAGTTCTATAAAAAGGCCAATGACGTTTGCTACCATGTTGGTCCTCAGAACTGTTTTGAACTGAATTGCTATCCAAGGTACCATTCTTCATCCTATCCTCATTTAACTCAGCAACAACTTGGTTTATCTCTCTGAAGTTGTAAACCATTCTATTTTCCTTCTTTCACATCTACACTAAAATGTTACACTATACCTTATTTGAATAATCTCTAATGGACAACTCCAAATTCCTCAAGATATTTCTAATTCTTCAATAGCTAGTCAGGTTCTAGCCTAGGGCACTATTTTCCCCATATGATCTTGCAGCTTGTTTTTCTGGTTACCTCATGGACCACAATAATACAAACACTCCTTTCTACTATTTTCAAAGCTAAATTTTCATTATACCCCATTTACTATAAAGTATATCTTAGATCCCACTTCTCTGTGGAGTTTCATGGGAAGCATGACATTAGTGAAGAGCCAGAAGCTTTGTAATGACATAGTTTGGTTCTAGCAACATCCTGGTCATTTGTTAACTGTGTTTTTGTTATTAACTTTTAATTATGGGGAAGTCACACACACAGAAGAATGAACAGTGTAATGTGTATAAAGAACTCCCATGAACTATTTACTTACCTTTAACAATGATTTATTATTTATGGCCAATCCAGTGTCATCTCTATTCCCATACACTTCCTGGTCTCTATCCAGACACTTTGATGCAAATTATAAAATACATATTATTGTCTTTCATAAATATTTCACAAGCTGACTATCTTGGGCTAAATCTAGGTTTGATCCCCCAAATCCTTGTGATTAAGCACGTACTATAACATCTTGTTCTTATTTTTTTTTGTAGCTATCAACTGACTTCCCTTCCACATATTCAAGTAAAATTGCTGGTTAGAGGACTAGCTTTGGCATGGGTGGGGAAGAAAAGGCAGTCAACAGTCAGTTCATTAACTTATATAAAAAGCTACAGTAATGTTACTTTTGATTAGTACTCTTTGAGGTTTTATTATTGGTTTCAACATTGTTCTGGGATTTAGAGAAATTATAGCCTATTAGTTGACTTAGACAGTGACTGGTAATTTGATTACATTCTGAAAGTCACCTAAAAATAATATTCATGGGTACTGTCTTTACAGTTATTAAAAAGGAAGTTGGAACTGGGGATATGATGCAATAGTTAAGGACTTGGGTTGCTTTTCGAGAGGAAAAGGGTTTATGGCTTGCAACTATCTGTAACTCTGGTTCCAGGGGTCTAACACCCTCTTCTAGCTTCTGTGGTTACCAGGCATGTACATGATACACAGACATACATGAAGTAAAAAAAAATCCAAAATAAAAATAAATAAATAACATTTAAAGGAAGAAGTTATATTGGACTTACTATTCTTGTTTGAGACAGGGTTTCTTTGTGTAGCATTGGTTGTTCTGGAACTCATTCTGTAGACCAGGCTGGTCTCAAACTCAAGAGATCTGCCTGTTTCTGCCTCCCAAGTACTGGTATTAAAAGTGTGTGCCAGCAAACCTGGCTAGATTTACTCTTTATGGTTTCTCATATAAATATCACCAGGCAGCATATGTACGAAGTCCTTGCTCTGTTGTAACTGGACATTAGCTCCTCTTAATGGGCCTCGACAACTAATTCAGGCAAAGCAGAAACATTGGCTTCAATAAATCAGTGTGAAATGCTTCACATTCTGACATATCCTGTGGCTACAGAAACAGAGCTCCCATCCTTCAGGAGAGTACTGTTCCTGAAGAGCCTGGGAGGTTGGTTTTAGGACATCAAAGTGTTTGGTACCATAAGATAAAGTGTGGGAGCTGAAAGAATTTGTATACACAGATGTGTAGAGCCAAATATGTTCAAGGTTTGGGTTGTTCGGGAGAGATCATGAACCGTGGCTTAGATATGAGAAAGCTCACTGAGCATGTAGAACACAGTAAGAAGTTTTGTTTTAGGAAAGCACAGAGAGAGAAAATACTAGCACATATGCCTTGAATGACAGGATGAGCCCAGATTAAAGATGGCTCAATCAAAACATGGGCGAGAAGCAGGGCAGGATGGCTCATGCCTGCAATCCCAGAAATCAAGAAGTAGAGGCAAGAGGATCATAAGTTCCAGACCAGTTTAGGCTACAGTTGGGACCTTTCTCTCTCTCGGGACCCTCCCCCCTTAAAAGTATGGTTGAGAAAATTAGGGTTTGAGACTTTTATAGTCTAGGCAAGAAACAGAGAAAGATGGAATGGAATAATGGCTATCGATGACAATGAAAGCAATGAAAGCAGGCGCAGGCAGAAGTAACAATCTACTTAGCAAGTAATGTCATCTGCCTGGATGTAAATGTTGAGTGAAAATGATATTTAAAGGACACCTGTGGGGTTTTATTATATTTAATGCTTGAGCTGGCAGTTAGATGCCAGTGAGGACAGCCAATGGGCAAGAGCAGGCTGCTGAGCTCAGGACCAGGACAAAGCTGCTCATCTTGTCCCTGCCCATCCTTTTCCTTATGCATACTACACAGAAGTGAGATGCTTCTAATTTGAGCTTACTGACCTTCCTTCTCCTTCAAGTTTTTTTTTTAAGGTAGAATCTCACATTCCTCTTTAAAGTATTTCCAAAAACAAAACACTGCCTGACCACCAAGACAGAAACTAATGCTAAAGTCCCAAAACCTGAGTCAACAGAATGTAAGCAGCGTGTAAGGGAAGTACCACAAGAACAGGACCCGCTTTACTCAGTTCTACTTCACGTTTCTCTAACAGCAAATGGCATTCAAATGTCTGAGTGAACAAACATGCATGAGCCATAGGCCAGGTGTTCTGATTTTTCAAGAAGTCACATTTTCTCCTCACTTTGACCAAAAGCCCTGATGACCCTTACCGGTTAGGCTTTGAGGTAAGTCTGTAGGTCCTTGGAATTCTGGCTCTTCTATAATTTCCTCCTCACTCATTCTCTCACTACTAGAATCTTCTAACACTGCTTCCTGTGAGGTCTCTTCAGGTTCCCAGATGGTAGGCTCCTGGGGTTCAACCTCAATATGTCCTCTTTCTTGCCTTGAGAGTGATGGAATTTCTTCTGAGGTGTTGGTGGAAAGGGCAGACATTCGGCAGTTAACTAGGGCATCCATCTCCTTGTAAAATGCACAGGACTCCAGTACCTGGCCATTCTTCACTTTTCGGTAACTCTTCTGAAGGCTTTTGAACTTGGTCCGGCATTGTTCTGGTGTCCGGAGAAAGCCACACTCTCGAAGCTGTTCAGCCACAACTCCATACAATTTGCTCTTCCGGTGACAGGCTTGAAGTGCTTCATAAAACCGAGTCTCACGAAGGATATCAAGGAAAGTTTTAGTTTCTTCATAGCCCCAGTGCACACCTGCCATTCAAGGATAAAGTTTAAAGCTATAAAGAGGATGGAGCTTCTCTATTACACACACTATAAATGGTAGAAAAGCCCTATTCTGGGAGAAATACTGTGAAACACCATCTTTTGGACATGATAGTGTACTCAACGAACTCACAGCAGGTATGGCTACAGAAACCCTACACAGCCAGCCAAAACTCTAGCATAAGTGTGTGTTTGTGTGTGTGTGTGTGTGTGTGTGTGTGTGTGTGTGTAGCACTTGACAGCTTCTGGAGGAAGAAGAACTATTCTTTTTGAGTGTTACCACTGGTATGTTACCCATACTTCATGGGATGGGCCCACACCCATGCACATAAGGGGAACACTAATTGGATTTAGTGAGTTAGTAAATAAATGACAGATAAGAAATACATGAAATTGGGATGGGGAGTTGGAAGAAAATGGAGGGTGGATATAATCATATTTCACTGCATACATGTATGAACTTCTCAAGGACGAAGAAAATTTTAATTAAAGTCCTACTCATAATAGCAATAGGAAATATGGAATATGCAGAAACAAACTTTGTAAAAAGCAATAAAATCTATGTTTAAAAAATCTGTAATTCTTTATTCAAAGATTAACTAGAAAAAGTGAGATGCCGTGTTTCTAGTTACAAAGACTCAAGTTGCACAGACATCAATTTCAAATGAATAGGCAAATCCCAAAAGCAGCAGTTTAATTGGAAGAGGAAGTGTAGTCTTCCACACTGCCACTGCTATGGAGACTAACTGAAGCACTCAGCCACCTAGAGTGTCTTTTCCACGTACTTCAGAACACTGGATTACAACCCCAAAAGAACGGCCTGAAATCTCCTACTAATTCTTTACTAGTTTTCCTTGAGAATCAGACTTATGTCTAAGTAGTTCTAAGTCTGATAATTCATCTAATCTTCTAATTTGAGACCTAGTATAATCTGTATGGCACAGACAGCAGAATACAACTTTTTTTCAGTAGTTTGTTAAACATGCTTTTTGTTTTGAAAAAAATAGTTGCTAGTCTCAATATTTACCGGATACTTCCAGTTCCATCACTGAACTTGAGACCATCCCCAAGAGCCTTACCCTCATGTTTTCAGATTTGTAAACACCTGTGTATGCATGACGATCCTCCCAATTGTCAGCAGATCTGCTTATTTTAGGCACATGTCCTTATGAACACACTTCCGTTTTCCTAGCCTGGTTTATTTTTCCATTCTATTGATGAACTTATCATCTTTGTTACAATGAACTAGGAAAGACACCAGTAATAAGAGTGATGCATTTTCACCTTTTAAGAGCACCTTTACCTGTTATGTCCTGCTGAACACCAGTAACAACCCTGTGAGTTCTCAGTCATATATTCCACAGGGGAAAATTGAAACCCAGTATTGTTACATGATGCAGCTACTGTCAAAGAGTTATTAACTGGTTGTTTAATTCTGTGTGTTTTGGTCTCTAAATAGTCAACAGTAGGTTTGTATGGTGCATTCTTTCCTTTCTTCTTCTTCTTTTTTTTTTTTTTTTGGACAAGATCTCACTGTGTAGTTCAAGTTGGTCTCAAACTTACAATCCTGACAGGTCCTGAGTGCTGGGATTATAGGTTAGCAGTAGCAGGCCTAATCTCCTTTTACTTTAATGCCTGTCTTCTACAGAGGGTGCATCTCCTATGATGAGGAGTGTGTAGTTTTTTTTTTTTTGGTAATGTGTTAATCTTGGTTCAGTAAATTTGTAATTAGTGATATATTTACATTTATTTCTATCAGAATGAGAATGGCTCCGATAGGCTCCTACAGAGAATGCCTGGATCCCAGTTGGTGGAACTAAGCCAGATTAGTCTTGGAACAGGGTACTGATGTGATAGGTCTGACCATGTGGTTTTTTGAAGAAATGTGGAAAACTTTGAACTAGGGAAGTAGTTGAATGCTGTAAGGTTTAATGGTCCATCCTAGTAAGAACATGGAAGACAGTAGTGTGTTGACAGCTATGTATACCATGGATGCTTGGCTCAGGAGGTTTCAGAGGGGAACAATTATTAGCTAGAGACCGTTGGGCTAAAAACCATTATTATGATATTTTTGCAAAGAATGTGGCTGCTTTTTGCCCTTGTCTAAAGAATCTGTGTAAGGCTAACTGAAGAGTTTTGGACTATTCATAGGCAGAGACTTCAGGGTAGTCTAATACTAACACTTACTGTATCGTGTGATTACTGGTAATCACGCTTATGTGGGTCTATGATGAAAAGGAGCAAGCAGAGCAAGAATAAATACAAACTGTACAATCTGAGGAGCAGAAAAGCAACAGGAAATTTAATGCTGGAGCCAAGTCTTGTGTTCAAAGAGATGAGAACTTTAAAGACAGGTCTGATGTGAAATGGAACAAAGAATAGTGTCCTCAAGACAACACCCCATTCAGCTAAGCTCCCAACTTGTTAAAAGGAAATGTCAAGGAATTTTCTGCTTCTGAAACAAAGGAAAGCTTATTGAACAAATGAAAGCAACAAATCAAAACTTATGCAAATGTAATTTAAGGAGGGCCGGATTCCACCCCAAGCTTGCAGCAGTATTTGGCAACTTCAGCCACGGGATTCTATCTTTTGAGTCATGAAGGATACAGAAGTAAAGGGGCTGTGAATCTTCCTCCCCAGTTAAGGAAAGCCATTAGGGACAGGCATATGGCAGGGGAGTCCTTGTATGGAGGTGCAGAAAAGTCACTGTGTGAAGCTGTGAAAGTGAAGACTGGATTGTGTTAGAGACTCCAGGATGTTGGAGGTACTAAAGTCATGGGATGTCTGCTAGGGAGAGCTGCATATAGAGAATGATACCAGCTCCAAAGAGAGAAGTGTGTTACAGCTAGCAAAGCTGGAAGGGAAAAGTCATCAAAGGCTTTTGGCATTGGACACAGGACTACAAGACTGGGGGTTTGCCCTGTTGGGTTTTGGTCTTGCTTTGGTCCAGTATTTCCTCACTATGCTCCCATCCCTCCTTTTAAAAATGGTAATATATATTCTGTGGTATTCCTGTTTTTAAGTATGTAATCTGCTTTTTTTTTAATTTTGCAGGTGGTTATAATTAAGAGACTGCCTTGACTCTCAGAAGAGACTCTGGACTTTTAAATACTTTTGAGACTGAACGATTATGGGGACTAAATGCATTTTATTATAATGGGGGCCAGGAAGTAGGATATGGTAGTTTGAATAAGAATGTCCCCATGGTTAGTGGAACTGTTTGGGAAGGGTTAGGAGATATGGCCTTGTGAGAGAAGGCATATCATTGGAGGAAGGCTTGAGATTCCAGAAGTCCACACCTTTCCCATTTAGAGTTCTCTCTCTGTCTCCCCCCTTTTCTACTTGCTGATAAAAATGGAAGCTCTCAGCTACTGCTCCAGCACCAAGACTGCCTGCTGCCATGTTCCCTGCCATGATGGTCATGGACTCTAATTCTCTGGAACTGTGAGCCCCAACAAACTCTTCAGATTAACAGAAAAGTAATCAAGACATATTGTTTCTGTATTTATTTAGAAAAGGGGCTTTGCTAAATGGTCCAGGTTGGCCTCAAACTTTTGCTGTTTCTGCTCCCCATGTTCTGGGGTTATAATGGTGTGCCACCAGGCCTGGCTCTTACTATTGCTTTTATGTGACTCATTGTTTTGTGTTCTGTTTACTCTCCTTTCTTGCCTTTTAAATTGGACAGAAAAAAGTTTATATTTCATTTCCTCTTCTCCTTTACACTGTTTTGTAATTGGCCATACTGTATGGACTAATAAGGTAACCATCTATTAGAAACTAATATAACTGGTTATACTAATCCTCAAATAATATTAGACACTTAGAACTCTTTAGCTCCACTTACCTTCCTTCCATAGGAAGGTTATATAATAAATAAAATTCCTATGGAAGGAATATCATAAATATTATTTATGATATGTGTATATATGAAAGTCTGCATCTGTGTGTCTGGTGCCCAGAGGCCAGAAGAGGGTGTTGGATTCACTGGAACTGGAGTTACAAATGGTTATGAGCTACCATGTGGATGCTGGGAACTGGATGTGGATCCTCTGTAAGAGCAGCCTGTACTCTTACCCATTGAGTCATCTCTATACCCTGACCACCGAATATTTAAAAGCATGCTTAGCTCTAACTTGAATAAGAGCTTGCAGGCTTCTCAGAGTTTTTACTCAGGCTGTGCTAGGGATGACAACAAACACCCAAGTGCCCTTTTAGTTGTGGGGCAATATCATAGTGAAAGTGCATGGAGTGTGATAACCCTCCCCAGGATTAGTCTAATCTACTACTTTCTCCACAGGACTACACTTCTATCTTCACACCAAGAAAAAAAAACCCAGCACAATTCTTACCACTTAGGTTTTGAAACAAGACAGGGGCAGAACGAATTTCAGACTTGCGCATAAACTCAATACCCACTTCATCACCATCGGAGTCTTCAGCACCTTCTTCCTCCTCCTCCACCAAACTGACCTGCTCTTTAGCACTACTGCCAATGCTCTTTAGTCTGGGGAGAGAGATCACGGCCTTTGTCTTTTCAGTAGATGAAGTATGGGCTGCAGGGTTTAACAAGGCATCCATGTCCTCAAAGAAGGCACAGGGTTCTAGCATGTGGCCATTTCTCACTTTTCGATAACTTTTCTGAAGACTTTTGAACTTGGTCCGGCACTGCTCTGGTGTTCGAAGGAAGCCACATTCTCGCAACCATTCAGCCACAGCACCATATACCTGGCTATTTCGGGGACAAGCCTGGAGTGTTTCATAAAAGCGAGATTCCTTGAGAATTGCAAGAAAAGTCTTGGTTTCCTCATAGCTCCAGTGTACACCTGCAATTTTCTCATCTTCTAAACCCCACTGTTGCTGCTCTCGCCACACTTTCCCTGAATTCCTTGCCGGGATTTGAACAGCATGCACTGATTTCTCTTTGATGTAGTTGCTTCTCAGAATACTATTCTTCTTATTTGAGGAATGTAGACCTACAGTCCATGGTTCCTTTCTCTGTTCCAACTGGGCTATCTTGTTAGATGTAGACACAGTGCCTCCTACAGTAAGAGAAACATGTTTTACAGTAGGCACAGATGTCATTACTACACACCTCAGTCTCCTGTTGAAACATGCTCTCCTGGACTACTTGTCTACAGCTCAGCATTCCTCAGCCAGGGCCATGCACACTGTAGTTATTTACATGATGTCTTTGACACAGAAATCTAGAAATAATACCTTACTCTCATGTATATACTGCTTCTATCTAGTTAATTCTTTCAACAGGAGGAGGAATACTCTCAACAGTAAGACATATTTCACTAGTTTTGACTCTTTCTTTTGGATGATACTGTATCACACTGTAGACTAGGCTAGTCTAGAATTCACTGATGGCTTCAAACAATCCTTCTGCCTCAGTCTCCCAAGTGCTAGAATGTAGTCCCAGAGTCACCACAGCTAACTTAGTATTTATTTCTTTTACTTATATATGTGCCCCAACACACACACATGCACGCACCCATGAATGCATGCACACACACACACACACACACACACACACACACACACACACACACATGCACGCACCCATGAATGCATGCACACACACACACACACACACACACCCCTGCGGCTATTAGAGAAGTAAATAATTTGTATTAAGCTATATTAATCACACAGTCTGGTATTGCCATAAAACAAAGAAAGTAAACTAGAATAGACAGCCCTGAAATAAATCCATCCATATATGGTCAACTAATCTTTGATAAGAGAAGAGGAAAGTATGTTCAATGAATGGTGCTGGGAAAACTGAGGATCTACATGTACAAGAGTGAAACTGGACGACTATCTTATACTACTTTCAAGAGTTAACTTGAAATACATTAAATACTTACTTACACGTGGGGCTGGAGAGGATGCTCAGTTGGTAAAGTGTTTGCTATATAAGCATAAGGACCTGAGTTTGATCCCCAGCATCCATGAAAAAGGCAGGCTTGGTGACATGTGCTTGCAATCCCAGCAGAAGGAGCTCCAGGATATAAGCTCTCAGCTACTGCTCCAGCACCATGGACACCAACCCAGAGGGTTAGAGTCTATGACCATCATTGCAAGGAACATGGCAACAGGAAAGTGAGAGACCATGCCTCAAAAAGTATGGAGGAAGACAACTGAAGAAGATACCAGACATTGGCCACTGGCCTTTATATGTACACAAACACCCTGTACTCCCCCACATGCATGTATATACATGAGACCTAAACATAGGACCTGAAACCATAGGGAAAAAAGAAGAAAGCATAGGGGAAAAGGTAATTGACCCTCCTAGTCTTGGGAAAAAAATTTTTTTTTGCTATAACAACGAAAGAGGCAATAAAAGCTTCAGCACAGCAAGGAAAATAATCAACAAAGTAAAGAAATAGCTTGTAGTCTAGGGAAAATACTTATAACCATATATGTTGTAAAAGGTTGAAATTTAAAATGTACAAGGAACCATACAATTAATAGAAAAATAGCTGATAAAAAATGGGCAAAAAATTTGATGTGCAATTTTCCAACAAGTGCACGAAAAGGCCCTCAACATCATTAATTAACAGAAAAGAGCAAATCAAAATCATAATGAGTATTTCACATCTGTTAGAATGGTGAGCATCAAGAAGCTAAAAGATAGTAAGTACTGGTAAGGATGTATAGAAAACGAACCATATGCACTGCTGGTGGGAATGTAAACTCACCCAGCCATTGTAAGAAACAGTATGGGTGTGACTTGAAAAATGAACTTGGAAAATTACTTGGGACAACTGTCAGGTGTCCCAGCTCTCTCACTTCTGGATATATTTATAAAGGAAACCAAATTACAGCTGAGGCACTAGCACTCTGGAATTCACTGGAATATAATTTACAAACCTAAGGAAAATTATGGAATAAACCAAAATTTTTATCAATGGATGAATATAGAATATTTGAAAATGGCTGTGGTTAAGAGCATTGGCTGCTCTTCCAGAGGACCTGGGTTTGATTCCTAGCACCTACACAGTAGCTCACAACTGCCTATAATTACAGTTCTAGGGTATCTGATGCTCTCTTCTATCCTCCCTGAGTGAGCACTAGGCACACAGGTGATGCATAGGCATACATGTAGGCAAAATACTCATACACATAAAATAAAAGTGAAAATAAAGGATATGTGAAAATCTATAAAATGGAAGAAAGAAAAGAGAACTATAGAAAGAATGAGATCTTTCTATATCTAAAGTTTTTAGATATCCTGGACTCAGAATGTATTACATCATGTGAAATAAGTCAGATAGTGAAAGACAATCATCATACTATCTGAGCTTTAAGTAGAATCTTTAAAAAAAACCATCAATGTATATAGGGATATAACAGTGGTTTCTACTGGTTTCTATAGGGTTTGAAGTGGGCAATACGGAAACATATAAAAAACTTATTGTAGCTATACACAGGATACATTCTGGGATAGAATGATGCCTATAGCCTAGAACAGTGTACTTCAGACTTGTCACTGGCTGAGAGTAGATTTTAAGTATCTTTCCTGTTAACTATGTGAGGTATGGATGTGTTAATTGTGGCCATTACTGCAAAATGTATACAAAATAATAAAATTTCACATTTTAATTATATAAAGTTTTATTTGCCAATTATACAATAATAAGTTTGGAAAAATTTGGCAGAAGAAACAAATATTCAAACAAAAACTTTGGCGTAGATATAGCAAATAAACAATGTGAAATTGTTTTGCTTAAAGAGATTAAGAGGAAGGAGGATAAACCTTATAATTTAGCTTTGGGGTCTGAGTCACATCAAACACCTTTCTCTCCACCAAAGAAACTACAATCTACTTTCTTTTTCAAGAAGTGGAAAAATAATCAGTGAGTTCTCTCCCCCCTGCCTCCCCCTGAGGCAGCCCTGACTGTCCTGGAGCTTGTTCTGTAGACCAGGCTGACATCGAACTCACAGAGATCCGCCTGCCTCTGCCTCCTGAGTGCTGGGGTTAAAGGCGTGTGCCACCACCACATGACTGAGAGTTCACTTTTAATTGGTACAGATATATGTTTAGTGAATACTGAAAATAAATAAATCATCTCATTAACTAAAAAAATTTCTAAACAAGCCCATCCCATCAATGTAATAAAATTAATAAGAACGGTAAGAACATGAAACAAACTGTGCTTGCTGCTCTAAGCCCCGAGAAGAGCAAGTGTCTTCAATGGGCATCTCAATCACACTGCGTACTCACTGCTTATTTCAGTTTTTGGAAGGGGCAAGTTTCCTTTCATTTTTTGTTGTTGTTGTTTTTTCAAGACAGGATTTCTTTGTGTAGCCCTGGCTGTCTCAGACCTAGCTCTGTAGACCAGGCTGGCCTCGAACTCACAGAGATCTGCCTGCCTCTGCCTCCCGCGTGCTAGGGTTAAAGGCGCGTGCCATCACTGCCTGACAATGCTGTGATATTTTATACTGGTCATGTTTTTTTTTAATTTGTTTTTTTTAACAAAAGATAATTATTGATTTTCCTTTATCCATTTATGATATTGTTTATTTTATAATCTCTGTACTTAAAATTTTTATTATTTTTATGACTCAATTAATTAATGTATGTGTGTATGCGAGTGTCTGTGCACCATAGCATGGATATGGAAGTCAGAGGACACCTTGTGGAAGTCGGTTCTCTTCTACCATGTGGGTCTTGGGATGGAACTCCCATCACTTATCTCAGCAACAAGTAGCTTTACTCACTGAGTTATCTCACTGGTCCTAATTTCTGAACTTCAGTGATTATATTTAGTATTGTCTAGTAGAACTTTCCGTGATGATGAGTGTTGCATTAACTATGCCATTCTATATGGCAACTGAATATCTTAAATATGGCTACAAAGGAATTTAGTTTCATTGAATTTTAATTAATGAAATAAACTCAACACTTACTTGATTAAAATTTTTTAACAGACTCATTTTTTAAATCTTATGTGTGTGTGCACATGCGCACCTGGATGTATGTATGAATACCATGTGTGTGTAGTGCCTTCTTAGAACTGGAGTTACTTACGGTTTTGAGTTACCATGTGGGTGCTAGGTAACAAACACATCTTCTGGAGGAGCAGCAAGTGCCTTTAACCAGTAAGCCATCTCTCCAGCCCCAAACTGAAAATTTAAATGTATGTATTGCTAGCAGTTACTCACCAGGCAGTACAGGATTATAGTGTTTATAATGTATGCTCTATATCCATTGATTATAAATTGGTATCAGTGCATATTTGCACCAACAACTTGTGTGTATATGTGTGTGTGTCTGAGCATAACCCCAGGTGTTGTTCCTCAGGTACAGTCCAACCCTGTTTATGTGTGTACAGAAGCACTGTGTGTATATATTTGTAGAGGTCAGAGGCCAACCTCAGGTGGCATTCCTTAAATACTGTCATTTTCTTTTCTTTTTTGAGACAGGGCTCACTGTGCAGCTCTGGCTGGCTTGTAACTTAACTCAGAGATCTGTCTGCTTTTGCTTCCGAGAGCTGGGTTTTAGGAACTATGCCATTTCACCTGGCTTTCTATTTTATATTTTTAGAGAAGTTCTCTCACTGACTTGTAACTAATCTAGTAGGCTAGGTTAGCTTACCAACAAACCCTAGGAATCCACTTGTCTCTGCCCACTCCCAGGACCAGGATTATATGAATGTACTACTACATCTAGTTCTCTCTCTCCGTCTCACCGGTACTGAGGATTGAATTCAGGTTCTTAAGCAAGCAGTTTACCAACTGAGCAATCCCTCAGCTTGTCCACCTTTTTCATATTTTAGGGGATCAAGTATACCACTGTCAGGTTGGGTAGGCTTCGCTGACTGGTCAGTGAGCTCCTGGGATCTGCTTGTCTCTGCCTCCCCATCATGGGTTTACAAGCACATTCTACCACCGTTCACTTTTTCAAATGTGGACTTTAAGGGCCAAATTCAAGTCTTCATGCTTCCGAGCACTTTATTGACTGAGCTGCCGCCCCAGTTCTGGTTGTGATATTACTCATTAGTCTTTGCCATTTAAATTAAAACTCACACATAAATGAATACTATTTATCTCTCCTGTTAAAGTAGATGGAGACAGTCCTCTGAAAACTTGCCTGGCGAGTGACACTATAGTGGTCATGTATGCCTACACACTTGTCTACTTAAATAATTCACCAAGGTTACTGAATTTAAATCACATTTTACTCAATATTTAAGATTTCTATCCACCCAACAAATATTTAACAGGTACTCATCCAGCAGTTAGGCAGCTCTACATTAGCTGTTGAGGTCATTATTGTTAAATAAAAACAAACTGTAGTAAGACCTGGTGACTTCACAGACCTTTAGGCTTGTGGATGTAAGTTTGTATTTCCTGTACTATAAATATGGTATTCATATACAACTCCTGTTCAATGTTGTAACTACTATTATAATGTTGTTTTTGGAAAGAGTACGTGAATAAGGAAAGGGAAGAGATAAGTAACTACAGTACACAATCCGTGGAGATTCTTTAACCTAGTGTTTCTCAACCTTCCTAATGCTGTGACCCTTTAACATAGTTTCTCATGTTGAGGTGACCCCTAACCATAAAGTTATTTTTGTTGCTATTTTATAGCTGTAATTTTGCTACTGTTATGAATCATAGTGTAAATACCTAGAGATAGAAGTTTGCCAAAGGGGTCATGACCCACAGGTTGATAACTACTGCTTTAAACACTAACATTTACAACTATTTATCACCAGTAGGAATTAAAATATAAGAATGCTTACCCAGGGAAACCATGCTCCCTGCACTTTCCTTCCTGATTTCGTGGTAGAGATCCCTGTGAGTAGGACTCTGATGTACACTCTTTCTGTAGGACAAGCTTCTCATTGTGTGGACATCTTTCACTGGTTCCTGTAACAACACTGACACCAGTGACTACCAAGACAACTGCAAAGGCTTTAAATGAGGAACAGCCGTGGATGAAGCAGAGGAGGGCCCTAAAGAACTGAGTAGAGGAAACGTGTGTCATGTGTCAAGGTAAGTGGAAGATATGGCAAATAATGAGGATGTGATAAGAGAGCTGGTCCAGCAAGGAGTTCATTACTGAGAAGACTGAGTCTAACCTCTTCTAGAAATGAAGGGAGAAATCTCTTTGGAAGAAGTGTAAACAATGCAGGCTAGTAAAAGCATGGGAAATAACTGTGACTGAATGCCCTAGAAAGAAGGCCAGGG
The DNA here is from genome assembly GCA_004026605.1 of Ondatra zibethicus. NCBI lineage: Eukaryota > Metazoa > Chordata > Mammalia > Rodentia > Cricetidae > Ondatra > Ondatra zibethicus. The sequence continues at coordinate 64,790 of PVIU01003523.1, read as the reverse complement.
AGGAGGACAATTACAATTAACCTGGGAGTAAGTTACCTGGGTTGTCACCTCCTGATCTACAGTGTTCCATTCATCACTAGGGACAGGAATCCAGAGAGAAGAATGAGCTAGAAAAAGAGAAGAAACAGTTATGGTATATAGTATTCTGAACTGTGGTGCTTTAATTCATGCTGCTTCTCCTTTTAAGAGATGAGAGCATAGCTGGGCAGTGGTGGCACACATCTTTAATTCCAGCACTTGGGAGGCAGAGGCAGGTGGATCTCCATGAGTTCGAGACCAGCCTGGTTTACAAAATGAGTTCCAGGCCAGTCTGTTACACAGAGAAACACTAACAGAGAAACACTGTCTCCAAAAAAAAGAAAGAAAGAAAGAAAGAAAGGAAGGAAGGAAGGAAGGAAGGAAGGAAGGAAGGAAGGAAAAAAGAAATGAGAGCATATTAAAATCTACAGATAGGAATGGATGCTTTTTTTCAATGAGTTTAGAGCAATGCCCAAATCTACCTTATCCTAATGCTGGGCTCACAACTTAAATGCTTCAGGAGCAAGCAGGTAATACAGTGCATGAGGAGAAGGCTGGGACTGGGGAAACGGAGAGAGCATGCTCCACTGAAGAGCACAGCCTATGCTTGGCTCTAGATGATGCTTCAGCATGAGACTGTGACACTTGAAGACTCAGCATTTCTGATGTTTCCAATAGAAGCCAGATGTGCTGCCTCATTTTTATCTAAACCTGACATAAGCTAGAGTCATTTGGGAAGAGGGAACCTGTATATTGAGAAAATGCTGCCTGTCCCCCCCCCCCAACTGGCCTGTGACAAGCCTGTGGGGTGTTTTCTTGATTGATGACTGACCTGGAGGGTCCATCCCACTGTGGATAGTGTTACCCCTCGGCAGGTGAGCATAGATGGTATAAGAAAGCAGGCTGAGCAAGCCAGGATGAGCAAGCCAGTAAGCAGCACCCCTCCATAGCCTTTGCATCAGTTCCTGCCTCCAGGTTCCTGTGCTGTTTGAGTTCCTGTCCTGACTCCCTTTGATGTGGAAGTGAAAGTGAAATAAACCCTTTCCTCCCTGAGTTGCTTCTGTCATGGTGTTTTATCACAGCAACAGAAACCCTAAATAGGACACCAGAAACCTGGGACTTTTGTGAGATATCAAATTTTTAGAACAAAGAGCAAAAACAAAAACTCCAATTCCCAAACAAAAATTCTTTGTAGGTAAAATATACAAGTCCAATTTGATGTACAAGTTATCAGTTTGTCATTCCTAGCATAAACTAATAGTTTAAGAACTGAGAACTTAGTTCTCAGTTAAGTCCTGCCAACACAGCAAACTGTACAGCAATGGGCATAACAAGCTCTTAAATAACCTTCTCAGTGCAGGAGAAAAGAGAACTTTTTATACAGCAATCTCAATGGTCTATCTCCTCCTTTGAGCTCACAGGGAAACCTTCAAGGGTAATTTACATGTGAACAGAGCTCAGAAGCTTGCTACTACTTTCTATAGAAGTAAAAAAAAAAATCACTTAAAAATTATGTGTTTTCGTGTGTGTGTGTGTGTCTGTCTGTCTGTCTGCATGTGGGTGCCATGTCTGTATGTGGAGGTTGAGGACAACAACTTTCAGGACTTGGTTCTCTCTTTCCACCATGTGGGCCCTAGGGATTGAATTCAGGTCATCAGGCTTGGCAGGAAGCGTTTTTATCCGTTAAGTCATCTTAACAGTCCCCAAATAATTTTCTTGGAAACATCATGGTCTTTGAAAAGTTTATGGCTGAAATCACATTCCTTCAAAGTTAATTATCTTTCTGAGATATCCAGCCCTCAAGTTTCTGTCCTCCACTCCTCAGTCTTCAGCAGACATTTTTTTAACCCTTTTGAAATTACCAGGGATGGCAATGCCCAGAAACATTATGGATAGGTTTTTGTTATCACACCAAGTTTCTCACTTAAAGTTACTGGAGCCATCTAACGCACATGATAAAGGGAGCTCTGATATAAAGAAATACTGGGCAATTTAGAGTCCACTAATATTTGCAACACATTTGTTTATTTAGGCTTGGCTACAGCAGATAGGCACTGTGAATCTTTCCTTTCAATGAAAGCTGTTTTGAATCATAGTTGAAGTTTAAAAAGAATTTTTCCATTATGGGAGAAAATAAATTAGCATTTATTGAACACTATTATGCATGCCCTGGCTATTTTTCATGGCCCACTAATGACCTTGGGATTTTCTTTTACAGATGAGAGGATGGGAAGTTTGAGAAATAACCTAAGTCCACAAAAATAAAACATAGAAGATCTGGGTTATGAACTCAGGTCTGCTTGCCTCTTTCAGCCCAAGATCACAGTGTGGGGGCAAACAAGAAATAAATGAAGTGTTTAGACAGGCTCTTTCCAGATCCCTCTACTAGCCTATGAAGTGAAGTGAAGACACACTTTGGAAGATGGAAAGGTAACTGGACTGGGGAGACAGACAGCTCTCTCCCTTCTATCTGACTTGCTGTATCCACATGGAGGGCAACTAGATGCTGCCCTTGTTTGGACACCAGTTAGGTGTAGTATCCCTTGTTTAGGAAATCTTACCATTTCTTCCTCTCATACAGCATTCTGAGATGCCTTATCTTGTGAGTGAAGTTCTGGAATAAAAATATCTTGTTTCCATTTCTCAACAGTTTTTCAAGTTGCTTGTGGTCAGCCGAGAGCACATACACACGTGGCATGACTAAAGTGAATGTTGAGCAGAGATTTTAAAACAACTGACCAGATTCAAAGCTGCCCTGGACAATCCAAGTTTCCCTAATTTCTATCTTTATGATCCTATTTTACTTTGGTAAGCACATATTCCTGACTCTACACAGATGAACATTTTCTTTACAAGTATTCAATTTATTTTTCAAATGGATATCAAAGGGACCTATACTGAGCAAGCCATGGTGTTAGGGATACGGTGTAGGGATACATGGTCTCTGATCTGAGTGTACTCTGAATTCTTCTTACCATTCTTAGGTAAAGGCCTATACTCTCTTTGTTGGCTCAGCTGTTCCTGGTATCCTGAGTGGAGGCTTCCAGCTTCTTCCCGAGGAACAACCCTGCGCTGGGTCTCCAGTGGCTCTGGCTCAAGGTCAGCTACTTCCCACACAGTTCCAGGTGGGGCTTGCTTCTCTGAGGGTAGGGGACTACTGACCTGCAAAGTAAAGTCACCGTCATAATGGACAGCAGAGGAGAAGAACTGCAAACCAGGGCACTAAAGGACAGCAAAACTGAGAAGGAATGACATCTCTGTGGACTGAAACGGACTCACAGGAGTTCAGGAATAAGGGAACAGGAGAGCACTTTTTATATGCATTTTTTTTTGCGCGCGGGGGAGGGGTGGCCATTACTACAAAGACCTTGTATCTATCAGGTGCACACTAATCTGAACACTAGTTAATTGAAAACTTATAAAACCAACTCCTAAACACATCCTGTGCAAGGTGAAACCACAAACTTGGCAAACTGTGTAGGATTTCATGAGGTTAACAAAAGGGTGTTGAAAATGACTATAGCGGCATGCAAGGACGCTGAAAAATGACGGTCTGGCAGTTAAACTGGATGAATGCCAAGGACCATGGCATTGAGTGTACTTCATAAGACAATGGCTGTAAGAGTAATGGATTAGAGAGGATTCTCAGGTACCCATGACACCTCCCCCTCCCACCAAAGACAAACCCTGTGATGCATTAACTATTTAATACTGTCTAGATAGTTTTGGTAGAAATATGATACCAAGGATTAGAACAAACAGGCCATATTCTCTCCTCCATTTAATATGAAAAACTGCTTTTATGGGGGGGGATTCAGCTTATGGATTTTTTTGTACCATTTATTTCTATAATGAGCTCTTCTTCCAGCACGGTAGCCCTGCCCACCGGCCTTTCCCATCCCCTTCATTCAAAATCCTCTCTCACCTTCTTTCTCAGTCTTCTGGTCTCTTTCTCCAAATGCACTACCAGGGCCACCGCCTCCTCTCCACTTTCTGGGCACTGCTTCTGTGCCCAAGCCTGAATCTTCTCCGGGAGAATGGTGAGAAACTGTTCAATTACCAGCTGCTCGAGGATCTGCTCCTTGGACCGCATTTCTGGCTTCAACCACCGGCAGCAGAGTTCCCAGAGTTTACTGAAAGCTTCGTGGGGTCCCGTCACGTCCTCGTAAGAGAACTGCCTGAAGCATTTACGAAAGGACTCACATTCGGTGCTGCCCGATCTCGCCAGAATGGGCTCTGATGCCCACTCCGACTCCTTTTCCACTTTCATTATGAGGCACTCCTCAACTTCCACGTCGTCCTGAGAGTCCAGGACTGCAGCCATGATCCAACCAGGACCAACAGGTCTAGCTCCAAGTAAGGGCCCAAAGGAGCTTCCGAGTGCCCCCTACTTAAATGTCCTTGGAAATACGGATCCGGAGGGAGATAAAAGACAGTGCGTCAGCCGGAACAAGGAACTCCAGGCTGATTAATCAAATTTTTATTAGAATCTTGAAAAGGGTAATGTGCATCCACCCCAAAAGTCTGCAAACCCGCCCTCTTCTCCAATCAAGATGTGCCCCCCTCCCGTGAGGTTCTTTCTCTAGGGGCCAAGGTCGGGAAGAGAACCGGAGGCTGAGCTGGGAGGGAACACAGGGACAGCTGACGGGCTGGGCTGAGGCGGCGAGCGGGAGGGGGTGTGTCCGCGAGGCACCGGGAGGCGCGGCCGGCCCAGGGCTCTTGGTTCGGGTCCAGGCCGCTGCAGGTGTCCAGCCGGGGCACGAGTGTCCGAGGCTGGGACCGGGCTCTTGGCGGCTCCCAGCAGCCCCCGCGGTACTCCGGACTCCTCCGCACGAGGGCCTCGGCCAGGGTTGGGGGGTGGGGAGCGGAGAAGAAGCAGCGGGACGAGGCGAGGCCTCGCGGGGCGAGGAGCTGGCGCGCAGCCTCGTCAGCTCGCCCAGCGGGGAGCGCAGGGGGCGGTGGGAGGCGCGGGGCCACGCATGCGCCGCTCGCGACCGGGGGGCGGGGGTCCGCGTGAGGCTTCCTCGCAGGCAAGGAGGAGGCGGCGTGGAGGAGTCTCGCGAGAGCGCGCAGCACCGTGACTGGCCGCCGAGAGACTTTAGGGGTGAGGGTGCGAGGGATGAGCTCGGGGCGGAGGGACACGTTGAGGTCGGACCCCATTCCTCCAGAGGCCGCGAAGCACGGCGCGAAGCGGTAGTGAGCGTCCTGCCGCAGGCCCTGGAGACGGCCCCGTGGAGTGATTTCCTTAGTGAAAGGGGATGCGAGTGTGTGTGTCGGCGTGGGGAGTGGGGGGGGGGGAGGGACTCCTTTGTTTGGCGGAAGGATTACAGCCAGGGTTTGGTCATGCCTAGAGTGCTTGCTGTCTGGGATTCTTAGAGCCAGTACTCCTTCTGAGGAAGGACATGTGCCAGGCTTCGTTCAAATGTATGGTCAGGAGAAGTCTCATTTTCCTTTTTTGGGAATCTCTTAATTGTGCAAGGCTCCGGGAAGGTCTGAGGGCCAAGCATGGTTAAAAGGGCTACCTGGTACCTAGTAAACCAGACCTGGATTTTTACTTCTGCAAAACTTCATAGCTAGATGTCCCAGAACCTGCCAGTTCATGAATAAGTATCCAGTATTTATGGAGTGCCTGTAAGTGACAGTACTTTAGGCTCTTGGCATTCATTAGTGGGCAACACAAATTTTATTCTCAGAGTCGGTAGCTTATTAGAAAACAGGTCAATGACTTATTTCTCAGAGTTTTTGCCATAATTTGACCAATTCTGGCATCCCAGAGGCATAAAACATCATATGTATACAAGGCATAACTTGAAGGAAGGCCAGAGATAATGTGTGGGTGCACCTAGTGTCTGCCAGGGGATAGATCAGAGCCAGCACACAGCTTGTCTTACCTACATTTAAAAAATAGTATATATTGTGTACTTGCTTCCTAGCAGACATGGTGAAGGGAGTGAAAATAATCAGGATCCTCTTACCATTTTTGAGTTTTCAATCTGCTGGGCATGGAAAACATCAACAAGCCACAAATAATGTTCTCTGTAGCTGTGGTGACTTCTTCCAAGAAAAGAAACACATTTGAGATTTGGTCTAGGTAAGAGGCCTGGGTAAATTTCTTGGAAGAAGCCTTACTTGGGATGAGATCCATAGGACAGACTAATTACAAAAATCCCGTCAAGAGGATGGGGGTGCTTCCATTTATAGTTTAGGGCACTCAGACCTCAGTAGGGTGACGCAAGTGCCGAAGGTGATGGATGCATGTGGAAACCGAGGTTCAGATTCGGACAAGAAGAGGGTCCTTTATTTTTGTGGATCATTTGTTGGTATTAAGCCAGGTGTGTATCTGAGCATCTCAGAATCACGAAGGCTTGCTATACTTAGGAAGATGTTAGCTTGATCTGAGTGAAGTAGAGTATAAGACACCAGAGAGCTGGGTGTGATGGTGCATGCTTGGAATCCCAGAACTTGGGAGGTGGTGGAGGCAGCAGGATCAAGAGTTCATGGCTGTTCTTCACAACAAAGCAAGTTTGAGGCCAGCCTGGGCTACATGAGGCCCTGTCTTATGAATTGGGTGGGGGACATTAGGGAATGGTAGGGATCAAAAAGGTTATATTTTCCCTCTTAGGAGTAGCTATTAGATCTAACCTTTTGCTACTAGACTGGAAAAGGGGTCAAGGCTTGCCAGACCAGGCTAATTAAAAGAAGTTGGCTAGCAGTGGGATAATCACACTTTTGAACGACTGGGAAACACACCCATTGTGTCTATAAGGATGACAGCTTAAGGAAACATGAGAGAGGATGTAACATAGTTTTTTGAGATAGCCTTGCTGTGTAGCCCAGTTGGCCTTCACTTGTGTGTGGTCTTTCCGCTTCTACTTCTGGAGTGCTGGGATTACAGGCACTCATCACCATGCCTGCATGGAAGTGTGTGCCTCCCTTCTGCCTCTGGATTTGTGCAGGAGCTTGTCAAGGGAGGTGCATGGAGATTTTTCATTTGTTTTTGGTTAAGAAATTGCTTTCCTTAGGTCTTGCTTCAGAACAAAAAGATCACCCTGTTTCTCTGTCACCTTGGCTTAAGTAAGGCAACATTTCAAGCTTGCCTTTTGAAGTTGCAACCTGTCTTCTGTAAAAGTTCTACCTTGAGCAGAAGACATTTGGACTCACCTTCATTATCTCTTAGGTGTGGAGATTATTATACTTTCTGGCCTTTCAGAAGTACATACCCATATCTCAGTGGAAAGTTTCAAAGGTATACAAAAGTAGAATTAGCTCATGTTCTTGCCACTCAGCTCTAATTGTTAGCAGCTCGTGGTTAATCGCTCTACTCTGTACCTCCATCCAGTCTCCCGATCCAGAAGTGTTTTTGAAGCAAACTCGGAGCATTCTATGTATTCTGTGCAAGCATCAGAATGTATTGCTGAAAGTCAACGGCTCTGATTTAAAACAACTTCAGTAACATCACAAGCCCACCCCAGGCACATCAACAGTTCTTTTGAATAGAGGCTTTTAAAGGACAACCACTGCCCCCATGTTTGCTAATTAAGCCTTATTTTGACTTCAGCACGAGTGTTTGTGTCTTGAGAGCGGAAGAGCACATTTGTCAACAGGGAAGTGCATCCACACACAGGTCAATAAATGCAAGCTGGAGACACTGGAGAGTACTTATTTCCCTGAGACCTCAGTCCTCTGAGTAGATTGGAGACTTCTTTCTCTGTGATCCCCAAGAGAGTAGTTAACCCAACTGCTTCTTTGGTACACCATCTCACCATGGGCTGTCATTTCATAAGCCTTCCTAGCTGTTTCTGGCACTGCTCTCCTGTCCATGGTGCTGACCCAGTAGCCCTTTGGCCAGCAGTCTGAAGAACTGAAACTTAGTTTGGTTAGTATGATTTAATGTAGGATTACTGCAAAAGTGATCATTAAATATGTATTAAATAGCTGCAAGAAGTGCTGTTTATATGTGTGCCAAGTAAAACTAACCCCACATTCCAAGCTGGAAAGCATCCCAGTAATACTGGTTAGCTTTCATTTCTTTTATGCCCTCATGAGAGAAATAGCCAGACTTAGACAAGTACAGCATGTGTATTTGTGTGTCTACTCCAGAAATGTATTTTCAAGTATTATTTTTTAATCAAATTAAATTAATTGTTCATTTTACAAATTAAAAATTGCCTTCTTACTGGCTAATAACAGTAATTGTCAGAATCATGTAAAATACCCTAGTTCTTAGACTGTTGAGCAATACAATAGTAAGGAATGTTCAACCATTTTCCCCCTCAATGCAGACAGAGACAGGCAGAGACAGCCAGAGGATTGAAAAGTGTGCCAGTCAACTTTTCTACCACTGAGTCATACTCTCAGCCCTCAGATATTTCTTGATATATTCGTGTAGTTCTCATTTTTTTTTTTTTGATGTGGACTGGAACAATGGCTCTGTGGTCAAGAGCACTGGACTCTTTTCCAGAAAACTCATGTTCAATTCCCAACACCCACCCAGTGTCGTATAGCCACCTTTAATTCCAGTTCTAGGGGATCCGTCTCCCTTTTCTGACCTTCTTGGACACTAGGCATGCATGTAGTACACAGGCATACATGCAGCAAAGCACTCACGCACATGAATAAAATAAATTTAACAAAATTTAATGCATATCCTTTTTATGAGGCACCATGCTAGGCACTATTAGGACAGATAGATAACATGACTTAAGTCTTTTACTCAAAGTATTAGCAATCAATACTAAAATGGAGAAAGTCAGAATTAGTATTTATTAGAATGAATGTGATTGAGGTATGTAGAGAGGCCGTATTACAGAGGAACAGCCTGTGTAGGTGTCTCAGCTGTGCCACCCTGTGTATATGTGTGCATATGTGTTTGTGTGTATGGAGCCTGGAGGTCAACCTTAGAAGTTATTCCTTAAGAGATGGTCATCTTGGTTTTGGGGGCCCAGAGCTCACTGATGAGGCTAGCCTGACTAGACAGGAGCCCCAGGCATCTTTCTGTTTCTGCCTTCCTAGTGCTGATATTGCAAGCAAAATGCCAGTTTTTTCTTTAGTTAAAAAACTCATTGTTTGAGAATTTCATACATTTATATAATGTGTTTCGATCAAATCCACCCCACATCTCCTTCCACTTCTTCCCCACCGCTCCTCTTCTCTCCCAATTTCATGTGCTCTTTCTTTTAATTTTTAGATCTTTAAAATTTTTTGTGTATGAGTGTTTTGTCTGAATGTATGTATGTGAAACAGTGTGCCTGGTACCTGAGGAGGTCAGATTCCCTGTATCTGGAATTATGGAGAGTTTTGAGCTGCCATGTGGGTGCTGGAAACTGAACCTGAGTCCTTTGAAAGAGAAAGAAGTGTTCTTTACTGCTGAGGCAACTCTCCAGCCCCTGTTCTACTTAATAAAAAGATACCACTGAGTGCTGCCTTATGTGCAAATGTGTAGGTTCACATTTACACCCCTGGGAGGAATGCATCTGTCTGCCCAAGGACTGCCACTGGAAAGATGTTCCTCACCCCTCAGCAATATGGCTTAGCTCACTGAAGGGCATTATGCAGACAACCCCCCATTTGGCCAGGGGACCTTTTGTATCCTGAATGTATCTGTTGGGCATGATGTATGCAGACTTTGTGGAAGAACATTCTTGGAAATAAAACAAGTGTACATAAAATCCTTGATACGGGAAACATTGTGAATCCTTGCACAAAATAAAAGAACATTATGGCTGGAGAGAAAAGAACAAGAAGATAAATGGAACCAGAGTGCACTATGAGACAGGCAATAGACAGGCCGCAAGGGAGATCCTGCAAGCCAGGCTAATGGGTGTGTAATTGATACTACGAGTGAGTTTCATTTTACATTTTCACACGTATTATTTTTGCTCCAATTCATCCTCTCTGTGAATGCACACTTCCCCTTTTTCCTGGGGGAGATATGTGCAAACAGCTGTTCACTCCAGGTAAGATATCAAAGAAATGATTCTGGTATGGCAAACCGAGTTCACTGGGTGCCTCTAGGACAGCTGCTTCACCAGAAAGTCCACATCAGCATGGATGAGGACTCTTGAAAGCTGCATCTCTGGATCTCCCTGTCCAACCTGTAGGCAGCTCCACTGTAGAGTCCCCTCTCCAGCAAATGCTTACTGCTTATATAACCTCAGGGGGTGGTGTATCTAATGAGTCTGGTAGTTTTCTCAGTTTCCAGAGTCTAATTATTTTATGAACTACCTGAGTCTCATGAACTTCTTTCCGTCCACTGGGAGGGAATGTTTTGAGTCCAAGAAAATAGCTACACAGTGTTCATCCCCCTACACCCCGTCTTGCTTACTGACGCAGTAGCTCACTGTGTAGTACAGGATGGCCTGGATCTTATTGTGTAGCCCAGGTTGGGCCAGAAACTCTTGCTTCAGCTTTCTAGTGCTAAGATTACAGGCATGTATTACCACGCCTGACTTTCAGAAACAGAAAATGGCAAAAGATTATCTTGGCAAGATATTCTTGAGTTTGAGGCTGTGGGACTCCTCACTGTCCACCACTGGCCCAGGATTAACATAACCATGTGTAGGGATAACCAGCAGCCCTCTTTTTCTTTAGTCCACTTGGCACATTGGTTCATATGGGAGACTGATTATCAGATCTAGAATTCAGATCCCACTGTTGGAATCCCCAAGCTTCTGTTTTAATGGAAGTTAGGCAGAGCCAGTCTGCCTTGTTTAGCTTGGGGGATGTGGATGTTTACATGCATAGGCCTGGAGTCTGAGTAGGTCTCCATGAGAATGGGCTAGGGGTGTTACCCAAAGTGGGATTGACACAGTGCATTGTGTTTGCTGAGATGGTAAACTTACTGTTTAAGCTGCTGGGTAGCCTCCTGGCTTGGCATTGGGAGAGTCTGCCTGAGAATGAGGCCAAATAGAGGACAGAAGAGGCCTAGGGTCACTTGAGCCCCTTGATCCATCTACCGAGACTCGAACACTAGTCTTTTTGTTTTGTTTTGGTTTCCCAAAGCAAGGTTTCTCTATATAACAGTCCTGGCTGTCAGGGAACTTTCTCCATAGACCAGGCTGGACTTGAACTCACAGAGATCCACTTGTCTCTGCCGCCCAAGTTCTGGGATTAAAAACATGCACCACCACCCAGTCTTTTAGGTTTGTTTTGTTGAGTCAACAAGTCCCCTTGTTTTTGTTTTGCTTAAGTCACTTTGGAGAATTTCTGTCACTTGTCACCCAACCAGTTCTGACGAATATGCTTAGCAAATGTTTCAGATTGTCTTCCGTGGCTTAAAAACACCGTGCTTTATAGATCAAGGGTGGTAGCATAGGTTAGTCTATGATCCTCATATGTAGGCAAGGAAGAAGCTAGGACCAGACATGAAGTTTCATTAGAAAGCAAAAGATGACCATTTCTTCCTAACAATTATAGAAATAGCTGCAGCTTGGTTTCCAAGAAACACCAGAACCTATGGTTCAAGGCCTCTTGGAGATGCTGTTGGGTGTCAGAATTAGTGAACTGTCAGGCAGACTAGAGCTGTTTATATTGTGTGAGCTTGCAGTTTGTGGGATTTCATAATTTTGTTTTCCTTGCCATTTTGCTAATGCGATTTTGTAAGCAAACACTGCCTATAAATCTTACACACACACACACACTCCTCAAAACAGTTCACAATCCTCTGCATCTCTGATTAATCACATGTGTAAAGCATCATGTTCACAGGAAACCCACAGGTGGCAATTATCGTCTTGGAGATCTGCTGGGAAACAACTGGAGCTGCCACTTAGGGTGGGAATATGCCAAGAATCAGCGAAGTGACAAGCCCTCATGGAGATGCATGCGACTGGGGACTGCTGGGCGCACAGCAGTTGGTGGGGGCTGCTTGGTGTGCATCGCAGATGACTTGTGGGTCTCCTTTTCCTCACAACACTCAAGAAGCAGTCTATGATGGAAACGTGAGATTGTTGCTTGACTTTGTTAGAGCAACCTTTAAAAGCACTCAGACTTTTCTCTGGACACAGGTAAGCAGTGGGACCAGTGTACCAGTCCTTACGCTTCTGAATGATTTCCATACCAGCTGCTAAACAGCTGTTACTTTGAGCATCCTGAGGGTCACTCTATGGCCATCCTGGCTAGCAACTTTTCCTTTTCACAACCCAGTGACTCAAATGTCACAGCCTCAGCTCTGTTCTTATGCTAATTTCAGAATCTATGCTGATTGGCCAAATGCTTTTGCTGTCTGATTAATCCATATGTTAAGTATCTGCAGTAGCATCCTTGGAGCAGTCTCTATAGAAAGCTGGGACACAAAGATGGGCACTACCCAAGCAGGAAGAGGCTCTGTGCATGGCTTATTTTATCAGTATTTGAAAAACTTATCAACACATAGTACATATGTACGTGTTTAAATTTACATCCATTTATTTAAGTCTATATTGGTATGGTTTGAATGTACATCTCAAATGGTTGTGTGTTGGAAATGTACATTCTAAATCTGCTAATGTGTTTGGAGGAGGGGATTTTGGGAAGCTATTAGTATTTCCTGGGCTCATGAGATTGAGCCCTCCTGATGGCATCAAGTGGTTTTATACAAAAGAAAGACCAGAGCTGTCTCACTCTGTCTTTGTGGCATCTGAACTCTTGGGACAATTGACAGCTTGGTTTGGGAAGCACAGAGGTATGGCCTTATTGCGAGAAGTGTGCTCTAGAGTCAGGCTTTGAAAGTTTAGACTTGTACTTACATCTTCTTAGAGGAACATAGGTAGGGAAAGCCAAGACAGGCTCCCTGAGACGGTGACTTCATGTTCCCAGAAGACTCCATGAGGAGAAATGGCAGGAAGGCACAGGGATGGGTGTCTAGACAGGATCAATAGAGGAAAGAGGAGGAACTAGGGGCCCTATAAAATACCCAAGCTAGCGCCTCTTAACAGATTTTAAGTCTTAGGCTTCTCACATCCTGAATGTATAAAGTTGTTACTTTTCTCTGAGGCTTTGTCTCAGTCTTTTGTGGTCCTTAAATTCCTTATTTATGTTAGAGAATGAATTTGGCAATCCCCTCAACAACTGCCATTATCCCCATAACAGTTCCATTTCTCATTCACTTACTTGCTTTGTGCTTGCTGTTTAACATGTGTGTTCCCAGCTGCTGCTCCAACCACCTTACCTGCTGCTTGTCACCTGTGTTCACCATCACATGCACTAACCCTCTGGAGCAGCCCAAATCAACTCCTTCTATATGCCTTGGTCACGGTGTCTTATCCCAGCAATAGAAAAGTAACTAATACGGTCTCCCTGTGTAATCCCACTTCAATGCTGTGATGCAGCGCAAGGCCCTGGCCCGTTGTTGAGCAGCTGCTAGTGCTGTGCCCCACAGCTTCCAAATCTCCAGAACTGCACTAAGTAAACTCCCGTGCTTCATAATTGACCAAATACTTTATTATAGCAACTGAGGAGCCACATGTCAAAGTCATATATGAATCTATTTCCTCGTCTCTTCTATGCATGAAGTGACAGCATGGACCTGCATTCCAGCCCCTGATCTACTATTTGCTATCAATGTGACCTCATAGGGAGAACTACTGATTCTCAGCCATGGTTATATATTACACACACATGGGATATTTTACAAATACATATAGTTGGAAAACACCCTCAAAGGTTCTGGTCCCAGAGGTTTTGGGAGAGGCCTTATTATCAGATTTTATTTTTAACATAACTTATTTTCTAAGCTTCAGTTCCCAGTTTTTGGGTGCCTATCTCAGACTGCAGCCATGGCCTTTTACACATTTTGACTTTCTCTTGATTACAGAGGTAACAAGTAAATTCATCCTGTGACCAAAAATTCAAGTGGCACAGAAATCAAGTAAAAAGCAATAACAAGCATGTCCAGCTCTTGGACTCAGGGAAACACTGCTAAGCTTCTTTGTGAATCCCTTCAGAAATGTACCTTTGCCTCCATTTACATCTTAAGTGTCTAATCATATGAGTAGGGTAATTTACACTGTTCTGTGATTTCCTACTTCCCTTTGGCCTAACAGTAGCTCTTCATGTCAGAAAGTACACATCTACCTTGTGGTCTGGATCTGTGATCTGCATCTGTTTCACGCACAATGTGGAGACCTCAGCACTAACCACTCCATTTACCAGCCAACGTTTAGAAAGGTCCCAAGTTTTCAGTCTTCCGAGTAGGTCTACAATGAATGCTTTTGTATGTCCACCCCTATGGACATGGGTGAGTTTTTCTTTAGGTTATGCCTATGATTTCTGTCTCTGGACCAGGCATTATTACATATAAAAGAATAAATTCTAACAACGTTGACCTTCAGAAAAAAAAACTGTGCTCATTTTCACTTTTAAACAATAATGAATGAAACTGCTTGTTTTTCCAGCTTAAAAAAATTTCTGACGCTTTCTGGGAATAGTTTTTATTTTAGGTATGTATTTATAGCCCATCCAAATGAGGAAGTTGAGGAGATGGCTCAATGGCTGAGTTCTGATTTCCGGCACCTATGTGAAAATTAGGCATGACAGAACATGTCTGTCATACCAGCTGTAGTGTGGGTGGAGACAGGCAGATTCTGGGGATGCCCTAGACAGCCACCCTAGTTGAATCTAAGTGTTGTGAAATAGCATTCTGAGACTGCTAATAAAGTTTACCTTGACTCAGAGGGTGGAGTCAGTGATTGGCTGATGGGACTTAGTCAAAGAGATTTTGGAACCCAGATTGGGGGCTCAGGAAGAGATAGGTAGGGCCTTAGAGAGATTGGTGGTCTTTTTGATCTGGGAAGTGTGGAGTAAGGATCGGTCAACTAATCATTTCTCCGCCTGTTCTTTGGATCTATCAGTTTTTTTCCCCCAATATCTGACTCCTGAATTTTTATTGCTATTAGAATAACTTAGGTAAACACATCAACTAAGTGCAGTTTCAAGAGAGACCCTGTTTCAAAAAAAAAACGTGGAAAGACATTTTAGTCACAGGACATGAAGAAATCAAGTTGATGCCGGCTAGGAAGCATCTTTCTTACAGTCTAGCTTTCATAGTACTGAAAAGTGCTGCATCGACTGTTGGGGGGGGGAAGAGACATTAGCAGTCCTATACAGCTGTGAACGCTGTGAGTCACACTGATGACTGGGGTGGTAAATACGCTGAGAGGCGCAATAGTGGCACGAAGGCTATGGGGAAAGCCAGCTACTTGCTGAGTGGATTGAAGGTCTGCTATGATGACAGGCATAATTATATCTGCCAAGAACTTATGGTTGGGAGCTCATCGACTCCAGGGATGAGCCTACTATTATTTTGCTAAACAAAGTATCAAACTGCCCTCTAGATTCATATCCCATGAATTGGTGCAGCTCTCAGACTTCATAAAAAAGCTTCCGTGTGCAGTGGGTGTTTGTTAAAGAGCAACCCACAGCTGACCAAGGCCCAGAGAATAAGTGGAGTGCTCAGTCACAAACGGGACGTGTGTATCACACCCAATCCCCAAAGGCTCGGGGACCGCTGAGGAAGAGGGATGGAAAGATCATAAGAGGCAGAAGTCAGGAAGGATTGCAGAGAAACAGTATCTGTCTTACTTATAAACGCATAGAAGTTATGATAAGACTTGCACGAGATCTAAACAGTCAACATTCCAGCATGGAGGGGGCAAGAGCTTATGAGCCCTTCCTCCTGTCTAGGTGGCTACTGACAGTTGACAGCTTTTAGGGGAAGAATCAGTTTCCTTTAAAAGTATGGCTCCTGTTAGGTCTATCACCCAACAATGGATGGCCCAACAGTAATGAGTATATGCGCATCATGAATTGATCTCAGTGGGTTATTAAAAAATCAAAACAACAAAAAGAGGACACAAAGTTGGGGGAGTTAGGGAGTGGGAAGTGGATCTGGGAGGAGCTGGGAGGAAGAATGGGGATGAATATGATCAAATACATTGTATGAAATTCTCAAAGAATTAAGACAAATAATATATTAAAATAAAGTGAAAAAAAAAACAATATTAGTGCCCTCAAACAAAGTGGAGAGCACTAGAGGAAGACACATGGTTCTGACCTCTGTCTTCCACACATGCACTCCCTCACAAACGTGCACACATGCACACATCACACATAGATGCACACATAGAAACACACAAAGAACAAATCTGCTGTTTGCATTTACTCATTTACTTACAACATTGCAATAAGTAAATCAAGTTTCTTTTCAAGTGTTTTGTCCTTTTAAAAAGTTGTGGAGCAATTGGGCTACTGTTACCTTTGAAATCTCCTTGAGAGCACAGGGTCTAAAGGTTCTATGCCCCCTGCTAAGAGAGAAGAGCAAGCAATAGTCCTATCTGGCAATAGAGCTCACACAAATCATAGCAATGACCAGCATGGCAAGATATCTCCAATGCTCCAATAGTGGTGCTCATATCTTAGTGGCAACCAGCAATTGTCTAATTGGACTTAAGTCCCACTAACTAGAGGAAATTCATGCCCAGTACTGGAAACTCATGGTTGGTGAGGTCATGAAACCTAGAGAACTATGCCACTGTCCTAACCCAGTATAATCTTTAACTATATCAAAATATTACTCTTTACCCACAAGTAAGTAAGTAAGTGTAGCTCTTATCTCTCCTCAAAGAAGCCTTTTTCCCCCTTTTGGGCAGTAGACAGAGTCCATTAAAGAAATCCACAACTATTCAAAATTCAGAGAACAACTGGCCACGGATGCCCAACCCCATTTGATATATGTACAACAATTGATACATCTATCATTCAACTGAAGATATTGATAGCCCCTACACCTGAGGCTCAAAGGACATGGAAGACAGGGCAGAAAAATTGTAAGCAACAGTGAACTGAGACATCTTATGTGAGATAGTGTCTTACATATGTTCTGGCTAGTTTTATGTTAACTTGATACAAGCTACAGTCATCTGTGAGGAGGGAACCTTAATTGAGAAAAGGTCTCATAGATCAGGTGTGGGCAATCCTGTACAGCATTTTCATAATTAGTGATTGATGTGAGAGGGCCCAATCCATTGTGGGCTGGTGGTCCTGGGTTTTATAAGAAAGTAGGCTGAGCAAGCCATGGTGAGCAAGCCAGTAAGTGACATCCTTCATGGCCTCTGCATCAGCTTCCGCCTCCAGATTTCTGCCCTGCTTGAGCTCCTGCCCTGACTTTCTTCAGTTATGGATTGTGATATGAAAGTGTAAGTAGAGTAAACTCTTTTCTTCCTAACTTGCTTTTGTCCACAGTGTTTTATTATAGCAATAGCAACTCTAACTAGGATAATATATGACAGCGAAACTCCACCCATAAAACCTCAAGCATGTGGTAACCTAGAAAGATCGTACAGTGTCTACACCAATAGATATGCCAATATCACAAGGTCCTACAACTAGATACAGGCAATTAATGACTTATGGGAGTGAATGAGAGAATCAGTCTTCTCCAGAGCTGGGTCTCCTGACAGGTTATCCACATACAAGTGGTCAGCCTTAAACATGTGTACATACAAGCAGCACTAAGCAGATCCAGCAGGTTATATTTATATACACACATACGTGCATATGTATATAACAATAAAAGAACAGGTCTTGAACTTGAGAAGGAGTGAAGGGCAGAGGAAGAGCTGGAGTGGGGAGAGAGAGGGGTAGAAATGATGTAAACATAGTACTTATGTATAAAATTCTAAAAAATATAAATTCAAAAAGTGTGACTTGGTGCCTTTTGTTTTTTTGGTCTACGGCTCATTTTAAGTTGTTTTCTGGGTGTGTTAAGATAGAGGTAGAGGTTCTTTCTTTTTTTCAGTCTTGTTTTGTCGCTCAGGCTGACCTTCAAGTCATGAACTTCCTGTCTTAGCTTTCCAAGTACTAGCTCTGTGGTATATGTAGCTATGCTTTGGGAGGTAGAGATTCTTTTAGATTTTTTTTCTGTAGATATTGAATAATTTCAGCATCACTTGTTAAAATGTCTTCTCTTTCTGCACAGCACTGACTTGACACCTTTGTTGAAAACAGATGAATAGCAAAGTGTACAGGATTGAATCCTAGCCCCAGTCTGTTCTCTTGATCTATTTGCCCATCCCTGGAGTCTGTCATTCAGCTGGAGATTATCAATATCCTTTGTTGACTCTTTCTATATATCCCAATTTCCTTAAACAGGAGCAATCTTTTTCAGCAGCAGCAAGGGAGGAGGAAAGCAAACAAGGCAGCGAGCTGTCTGACTGCTAGGAAGACAATTCCCTAGGCATCAGAAGAATCCACCCTGCTCATGTGTGCTTCCCTTGCACTGATCAGTGGCTGCAGTTAGATAATAAAGCAACAGACATTTAATCACTACTTCTACCCAAGTTATGGCTGTGCCAGTAAAAGCTAAAATAGGGCCATAGAGCTCAAGAGTTTCCTAAGCTTCTATTTAGCCCAGTGCCTTGGATTTATTCCCAAACCCATTGCCTACTCTCACTGTCCATTGTTTAAAGCTCCCATTACTCCAGCCATGCCAAGAAAGATGTGCTGGGAGCACCCACTCCCGGGGAGATCTGGTGAGAGCAAACACTTGTTGAGAAGATCTGGTGAGACCACACACTGCCAGGATAGATCTGGTGAGACTGCACATTGCCAGGGTAGATCTGGTGAGATCACACACTGCCAGGGTAGATCTGGTAAGACCACACACTACCAGGATAGATCTGGTGAGACCACACACTACCAGGATAGATCTGGTGAGACTGCACATTGCCAGGGTAGATCTAGTGAGACCACACACTGCCAGGGTAGATCTGGTGAGACCACACACTGCCAGGATAGATCTGGTGAGACCACACATTACCAGGGTAGATCTGGTGAGACCACAAACTTCCTTTACCAAGAACTTCTGTATTAGTCTGCCGGGGCTGCTGTAAGAGATGGCATGCTTACACAGCACAAGGCTTAAGTCCAATATGAATTTGTTGGAGGTTAGAAGCCCAAGATCAGGGTGTTTGTGGGTGTGGCTTCCACTGAGGCTGGTCTTGTTGACTTGCAGGTGTGTGTAAGCTCCTTGCATGGCCTAATCATAGCTTAGGCTTTTAGTATTTCCCAAAGGCCCACAGGCTGAAACTTTGATTGGCAAACTGCAGTGGTATTAGGAAAGGGTGAAGCCTCAGGAAAGTATTGCCTAGTGATCAGAAGTTTGGTCATTAGTGGCATGCCCATGAAGGAGATACTGCTATCCTGGCTGCTCTCCCTGTCCCTCTCTGTTCCCTATGGAGCATATGGAGATGAGCAGCTCTGATGCAGGCTCCCCTCCATGATTTCTGCCTCCCTCACTACAGTGCTGCAGCAAAGATGCCAAGTGATCATGGAACTGTCAGCAAACACTCTTCATCTTCTAAGGTGAATGTCTCAGGCATTCTATCACAGTGATAGAAAGTTCTCTAACATGTCTTCTTTCAACAAACACCTGTCCAAATTTTGTATTCTTAGGAGACCAGTCATGCTGGTGGTGGGGGGTCAACCCTAATGACCACATTTTAATTTTCCCCTTCAAAGACCTTATCTGCAAACACAGGCACATTCTGATGTGTCAGGGCTTAGAACATTAACATGAGAATTTTAAGGGGACAGTTAAGCCTGCAGGATCCTCTAATGGAATGATCACAGCTAGACTCCCTATGGTAATATGCTCTGGTCTGCTATGGTTTTGGCTCAGCACACCCTGACATCCTAGAATATTCACCTCTCTTTCTTCTCCAAAAGTCCTTTCTTATTCCAAAGTCCTCCCTAAATTCACAGTTTAATTTTATTCCTGTTACCATGAACACATGCAATATATCTAAACTCTTTACCAAATCCTTTGTAAATGTTTCTTAATCTGTTTCTTGTCCTCAGTATATTAGCTGACTTCCCAGTCAGGAATATATATATATATATATATATATATATATATATGCCATTATAGCATCTGTTTTCTCACATATATATATGCCATTATAGCATCTGTTTTCTCTTACTTCCCACACTCCCTTGTTTCAGTCTGCCTCTTTCTCATCCTCCTGCATATTGTTGCATTGATTGCATTTCTTTGGTTCATTTTTTTCTGTATTGGGTTTTGGAAGTTATAGATCCTATTCTATTCTTCAGTGGCTGCTCTAATATTTTAACACATTAAAAAATCATTATGAAATTAGAACACAAATATGCAAAAGCTAAGTAGTATAGAAAGGCTGGATCCTCCTTTTCCTTCTTCCTTCTGCAGAACAATCATGTCTTAACCATTTCTCCTGTGACTGGTTCAGGCTGTTACTTCCACAATTTAAGTAAACAGCATTTCTAAACCCCAGCTTAGTAATTTCTCATTTACACCCATCTTTGCAGATGTTGGAGTTTGAAGTTGCAGAATAGTTGCTGTGGGACAATGGTCTGTACCCTGTCACTTGTATTTTAAGTAAACACTGATTAGTCAGTAGCCAGGCAGGAAGTATAGGAGGGGTGACTAGGTAGGAGGTAGCAGCAGGGCAATGAGAATTCTGGAAAGAGGGAAGTTTCAGTCTGCAGTTGTCACCCAGACACTGAAGAAGCAAGATGTGACTACCTCACCGAAAAAGGTACCAAGCCACATGGCTAACACAGACAAGAATAATAGGTTAATGTAAGATGTAAGAATTAATTAATAAGAAGCCTGAGATACTAGGCCAATCAGTTTATGATTAATATAGGCCTCTGTGTATTTCTTTGGGACTGAACGACTGCAGGATCAGGTGGGACAGGAACCTCAGTCAACAAATGTGGGACCTGGTAGGACAGAAACGTTAGTCTTACTTGACATCCCGTCCCCGGACTGAGCTGGCCAGTCTGCCATTTGTAGTTCTCCATCATGAATTTCGCACATTAACTAAGCCTTTAAATACGTATTTCTTATTTTGTGATCTGTAGGCAAAAATCTCTTGGTACAATATTTTCAAATGTGGAAATTTGGAAATTAGTATTCCTACTTTTTTTCTTCATTTTTCTGTTTCATCTTGGCTCCTGATGTACACCCATTGCAAGGTTTATAACATTTACATTTTGTTAATAGGCTTAAAATAGAAATTGAATATGAACACATATTACATAAAATATTATGTTAATACAAATGTCTTTCATTGCATAGTTAAGTAATATGATTGTGTCTGTAGAAAATTAAATCTATGTTGATAACCCTCATGCCTGATGGTAAATGTTTCAGAGAATCAGTTTGAAGAGGATTTCTCACCCCAGAATCCATCAGTTGTTAAAAACCATCCATACTGTGACTGGTTATGTGCTTGTTTGGAGCCTGGATTTCCTGTAGAGTTTCTTTTTCTGTTTGGTTCTGGAATTTCATATTACCTTTCTTCTTTTTCTGTGTTGATTCTGGGGATCAAACTCAGGTCCTTGCTCTTGCAAGTCAAGCACTTTACCCATTTACTTACTTTCTCAGCCTTAGGTTTTCCTTTTGTAGGCTTTTTATTTTATTTTTTATAGTTTATTTATTTTTATTTTATGTGCATTGGTATTTTGCCTCCGTGTATGTCTGTGTGAAGGTGTCAGATCTTGGAGTTATGGATAGTTGTTAACTGCCACGTGGGTGCTGGGGATCGAGCCCAGGTCCTCTGGAAGAGCAGTCAGTGCTCGTAACCAGTTGAGTCATCTCTCCAGTCTCCAAGATTTTTTTCCTAATAAGCATCACCAGATATTTGGGAAATGACATTATTAAGATGTAGATAACAGAGTAAACCTAAATCATAAGAAAATAGGAAATATAGAAAAATGTTTTAAAGTAAGCGTGACTTTTCTCTTGGGAATAACTGGGGAGTTGTTATTATCACTTAGTAAGAGAGCACTTGATTGGCGTGTACTAGGACTGGCTTGCACCCCAACACTAAAAATACAAATAATCCTGAAGAGCATTCATAACACATTTCATAGCCTGGTGTAAGAAGAACCACTGGCTTCCCCAGTGAGTCTGTGGGAGTATTTCCAGAAAAGATCAGTTGAAGTGGGGGTGGGGTATGTCCTGACTTTGGACCATAACATTTTATGACCCAAGAGCCTGAATGGAGTAAAAGGAGAAAGCCAACAGAGTCTGACCTTTCCTTCCTCTGCTCTCTGACCTCCCATGATGTGAACTTTTCCACCGCGTGCTGTGAAGGACAGCCTGTGAAACCATGTTCTGCTACATCAATGTAAAAGGTCATGGAGCATTCCCACAATCATGAGCCTGTGAAACCATGTTCTGCTACATCAATGTAAAAAGTCATGGAGCATTCCCACAACCATGAGCTACATCAATGTAAAAAGTCATGGAGCATTCCCACAACCATGAGCACACCCTGTACCTCTTGGCGCCTACCCATCTCCTAACAAAAGGAGCCAGAGCTTCCGGGAGGTGGGGAATGTCTGACTCCCAAAGGAGGATGGGGAAAGGCAGTTTGAGCCTGAAGTGCCCTGTCCCTGGAAGAAGGAAAAGTTCTCAAGTGATGAGGCTATATCAAAATGATCCAGAAGTAATTTTAACACCCACAGCCAAGTCTAGGACATATAGTACTAAAATAAATGTTAGCATTGGATTACAGTCTAGAGACTAATGCAACCCACACATTCATATAGATTTAAGTAAATACATGGATAAAATAAACAAATGGGAGAAAGGAAACACTTTGCTAACAGTAGAATCTCGATTAGTAAATCCAGAAGCCACCAAGGAATTAGAAAATCAACACTTGGTAGTCACCATAGTAACAATTGTTTCAGGCAAGAATCTTAAATGGATGTTAAAGTCAGTAAGTAAATATATAACAAACAGAACATTTACATGGTCTCAGAGCATCTCCTAGGAGGAAACACAGAAGCTTTACAGTGGGAAGCCAGCCGGCATCATGTCAGCCTGCAACTACGCCTCTGCCTTTTTGTGCTCTGTGTTGTGCAAACTCAGAGATGTATGTTTTTCTCACACTGTGAGACAGTGATCTGAATAGCCATTTAGCATCTTGAGAACAAGGTATGGGCTCCACACGTGCTTTTGGACTGGTCTCATCTTCATAAGCCTAAGTCTGTTAATTGTGTTACTTATGCACTTTACTTGCTTAGGTTTATCAACATCTTCTTTCATGCCTGAGAAAATGAAACTCTTTTCTGCCCTTGCATCCAGTCTAACGTTTCTTTTTACTTTGTCAGTATTTTGAGAATATGCTGTTTGGCATGTACATATTTGTGGTGGTCAGATATTCATGAAGGTTATACCCTTGACATCATGACCAGAGTATCTCTTTCCTTAATATATTTCCTCCTCCTCTTTTCTTTTTTTCTGCGCTAGGTATCAAACCTAGAGCCTCATTCATGCCAGATAAGCACTTTGCCACTAAGCTATGTCCCAAGCATTTCTTCCTTTGGTAACTCACCTCACAATAACAAGCTTGTGCTGTATTTTTGATATACACACAACACACATAGACACACACAGACAAACAGACACACAGGCGCGCGCACACACACACTTCTTTTGTGCATTGCTTGTGTTTTCTTGCTTCAGCTAACATGTTTCTCTAGAACTCACTGTGCCCTCATCTGCGCTGTGGCTCATAACATCCATGACTATTTGGGGATGGTTTCTGTCAGCCACAGGGTGAGAGTGTGTCTTCTCTCCTTTCCAAATGACCATTTCACCTTGTGAGAAGCCTGTCAAGTTTTCTAGTAAAGTTAGTCTCTCCACCCACCATGTTCCTGCAACCATCTATTGTATTTAATGTCCATGTGTTCACAGGCACTTAGGTCCCTGTCTTGGCTACTGTGAGCAGTGCTACTGCAATAAATACAGGCAATGGGGGCTCTTTGTCCTGGTTCTTTCATTTCCTTGGGTGAGGATGTAGTGGAGGGACTTTGAGATTATGTCACTTCTTTTTTTTTAAATTTATTTATTTATTTATTATGTATACAATATTCTGTCTGTGTGTATGCCTACAGGCCAGAAGAGGGCACCAGACCTCATTACAGATGGTTTTGAGCCACCATGTGGTTGCTGGGAATTGAACTCAGGACCTTTGGAAGAGTAGGCAATGCTTTTAACCGCCTAGCCATCTCTCCAGCCCGATTATGTCACTTCTATGTTCATTTTTGAGGTATCTCCATAGAGTTTTCCATGACAGTTGTATTAACTTGCTTTACTCTGTTTTTTTTTTTTTAATCTTCTGATCAGCTACACCAGGACTTGCTGTTTCTTCACAAACCCTGAAAGCAAAAGCCCCCTCCCCATTTCTGTGGACAGTGTGGACCTCGTGGAAAATCTTGAGGGAAAGCATTGGTTTGCGTATGGATTACACAGAAAGCTTCGGTCAATGGCTTGTCCTCAATCTGGGCTCCTATACAGAGGTAGGGCTTAATGGCAGCAAGTGAGGTCTCTGTGAGCGAGTGTTTGGTCTTTTCTTTCCTTCCTCTGCTTCTCAGCCCCATGAGGCCAACAGGCTCCCTCTACCATAAGTTCCTGCTACATGTTCCATCTTATTGTAGGCTCAGAAATTACAGGCCAAGAGACTGCAGTAAACCTTAAGCCAAACTAAAGTTGATTTTCTCAGGCATTTTGTCGCAGTGATGGAAAGTGGATTGATACAGACAGCAATGGGATATTATATGACTCCAACATGGCTGCACCTTCAAAAGTCTTCTTCAAGTTGCCTTCTTTTCTTTCAGTGTGCTGGGCTCTAGCCACCTCTCCTCCCCCATCTCCCCAATGACGTCTTCTTTTTCTGTCTCAGAATTCTGGCTGTTAGTTGTGAATTGTGAACATTTAATATTGCTTTCAGATTCACCAGAAACCGGTTTATAAGGATAAAGGTCGTTTACTGCTGGGCTTGGTGACATTCATTGGTCTTTAGTCTCCTGCACTTGGGAGGTGGAGGCAGAAAACCTGCCAGTCTGGGGCATATATCAAGTAAAAAGTCCTTCAGCTCCACCTTCTTCAGAGGGGGGATGGGCCTGAAAGTAAAGAGGGGTCCAGCTGTCCCTTTGGTGGCTTGTTCCAGTGTAAAGTTGTAAGAGAGGCTGTGGTCCTTGGTGTATGGATCTTGGTGAAACCCATAGAGGTTTCGTTTGCTTTAGAAGGGGTGAAAGGATTTGTCTTAAGTCCCATCCACATCAGGTGAAAGGCACTATTAGACACTGCTCCCAGCTTGCTTGTTGAATCATTCATACTTTTCACAGCTAGGGATAAGAGCGGTGCATGTTCCATCTACTTTTGGTTTGCCAAACAGACCAGGGAGTTCTGCTCTTCCATGTTGCTCTCCCTTATGACAGCCAGGACCAGTGGGGCCGGGGGACGTGGTAGCAGGTGTACCCTAAAGGGTGAAAGTTCACACTTACCTGTGCTGTCCATCAGAGTCCATGTCTTCTTCTCTTGGTCCAGAGGGGCTCTACTGCCTCCAAAGGTAGCAGGGTACATTATATCACTGGTATGGGGCACCATCAAGTGATATAGGTTTTATGGTCTGCCCAAGGCAGATGCTCAAGTCCACCAAGGCCTGCCCTGTTAGTGTTCATGCCCAGCTGGCTCAGAAGCTTTCTCTCAAGTGATTCCCTTTGAGTTTCAGGAGCTTAAGACCCCCTAAAGAGCAGGGTCAGTGTTCTTCTCTCATGCGTTTCTGCTCTAACAGTTCCACCCTAAGCCATGGGTGGAGAGCATTTCTGCTGTCTGAAAAATGCAGAGGACAGGAGGGGGAGCAGGAGACACCCAGGAGGGGGAGCAGGAGACACCCAGGAGGGGGAGCAGGAGACACCCAGGAGGGGGAGCAGGAGACACCCAGGAGGGGGAGCAGGAGACACCAGGAGGTAAGTGTGGGTCAAAATTAAGAATGTTACCCAATACAATGGATTGAGCCCCCAAGGTGCAGTTGAAGAGCAGAAGGTGGGAGAAGATGAGTTAGGAAGTTAGGACCGTGAGGGGCTGGTCCACCTACTGAGACAGTGTGCCTGAACTAATGGGAGCACACCAAATCCAGCTGGACTGGGACTGAATGAGCATATGATCAAACCAGACTCTCTGAATGTGGCAGCGAAAGTTGGCAGATGGAGAACCCATCAACAATGACACCAATACATGCAGGGTGACATCTCCCCACCATCTAGGATTCTTCCTGCACTTCTCCACCCCACTGCCAAAGGCTGTGAAACCTTTGCATCCCAAACCAAAGACTGGGCTGCACGGAGACTCAGGGCAGCAGGAGGAACTATGAGGATGGACTCAAGCTAAGTTATGGCTTTTAATTCTGGACTTGCCATTTTAAATTTGTGGAGCAAGCTGTCTATTCTCCTTGTGTTTTCTTTACCCTTGAGAAGAGGTTGAAGGTTCTGACCCCTACTGTTTTTTTCTATGCAAAAAACAGTATGCTTTGGTCAAGGACGCAAAGTGCAAGCTTTGTAGCATCCCTCAGCCTCAGTTTTTCTCTCTGTAGAGTGGGCCTGCGATGCCACACAGCCCTGCCTGCTGCTTGTGGAGAAGCCAATGAGCAAATGAGTGAATAATTGAGTTTTTTTTTTGTGACCCAATATTTCTGGAGCCAAGGCTGTCCTCAAGCTTGTAATCTGCTTGCCTCAGCCTTCCAAGTGCTAAGATTCCAGGAATGTACTACCACACTGTGCCCAAGAGCTGAGACTTAAAAACAGCATGCTATGTTTTGCCCTTTCTGGAATGTCATTTAGCTGGAACACACAATATATGTAATCTCTTCTTGTATTCCAGGAACAACTACGGAGGTGTGTGTGTGTGTGTGTGTGTGTGTGTGTGTGTGTGTGTGTACACGTGCCCAGGAATGAGCATGCTGGTGGAAGTCAGAGTTTGGTGGTGGTATAGTGGTATAGGAGGTCCTTCTTTCTATGTGTTGCTTTCATTGGTTGAATAAAGAAACTGTCTTGGCCTTTTGATAGGGCAGAACTTAGATAGGTGTGGAAAGAGAACTGAATTCTGGGAGGAAGAAGGCAGTGTGGCAGATGCCATGAAACTCCTGTCTGAGACTGACGCTGGTTAGGATCTTTCCTGGTAAGCCATGACCTCGTGGTGAACACAGATTAATAGAAATGGGTTAGATCAAGATGTGAGAGTTGGCTAAGAAGAGGCTAGATATAATGGGCCAGGCAGTAATTTAATTAATACAATTTCTGTGTGGTTATTTCGGGTGTAAGCTAGCCGGGCGGGACAGAACAAAGGGGCCCTGTGCTCACTAGCCTGGCAGCCGGGAGCCAGGCGGTGGGACGCGGCCTGCTTGCCTCACTCACCTCCTTACTACAGTGTAGGGATTTGAATAAGTAGTGTCCCCACATAATTAGGTATTTGAGTACTTGACCCCCCAGTTGGTAGGGATGTTTGGGAAGGTTGAGGAGGTGTGGCCTTGGTGAAGGAGGTGTGTTTCTGGGGCTGGGATTTAAGAGATCGATGTCCTGTCACTTCCAGTTTCCTCTTCTTTGTTTCAAGCTTGTGGCTGAAGATGTGAGCTCTCTGCGTCCTGCCCCTACAGTTGTGTCTGCAGCCTGCTGCCCCCACTTCTACCCCAGTGCCCAGAAACTGCAAGGATAACAGATGACCTATGCAGAGAGGAACAGATTTAAATTGACAAATCCAGAGGACTCAAATCCTCTGGAATTGTAAACCAAGATAAATGTTCTTCAGTAAGTTGCCTTTGGACAGTGTTTTTCTCATAGCAACAGAAAAATAACCAGTATAGGCATATTCCAAGTCACTTTCTTTTTGTTGTTTGTTTTTTGAAGCAAGCCCACTAATAGCCAAGGCTGGTTTCAAAATCCCTTTGTAGCTGGAGCTGGCCTTGAACTCCTGATTCTTTTGCCTCCACCTCTCAAGTGCCAGGATCACAGGAATATACCATCAGGCCCAAGACTAATTTTTGAGAGAGGTGTTTCATTGAATTTGGAGCTCACTGATGCTTAAGTTGAGCTGGCCTGCAAGCTCCAGGAATCCTCCTGTCTCTACCACACCTGCACTGGGATTACAGGCACACACAGTGTTTGTTGTCTTGCTTTTTTACATGCTAGTGATCTGAAATCATGCTTCTGTAGCAAACACTTCTGACTGAGCTATTTCCTCAGCCCTATCAGGAGTTCTGAAAACAAAACAAAACGATGTTTGGCAAAGATTGGGAGGTACAGGTACGTAGGAATAAATAGGTGATAAATAGAGGGTTTTTATGATAGTGGAGTTACTCCGTATGGTACTGAGTTGGTGACCACAGAACTCCACATTTGTCTAAGCCTGTAGAATGTATAGCACCAAGGATGAACCCTCACATAAACTATAGACTCCGAGTACTAACAGTGAGTTGCTGCAAGCTCGTCAGGAACGACAACTGCCCTACTCAGGGGGGGCAGGTATGGGGAATACCTGAGGATATGGATGTGTGTAGACAGGGAGCAGGTTACTTGTTGTTTTAGCTGCTATAATGAAATATCTGACAAAGCCACTTGCAGAGGGATTTGTTTTGGCTCACAGATTGAGCATTCAGTAGGTCATTGTGGGCAGCATGGAGGAGGAGGTGGAGGTGTGAGGTTAGTTTCATTACATCTGTTGTCAGGAAGTGGGGAGACAAATGCTATTACTCTGAGTCCTCCTGATGCCCTTTTTATTTAGTCTGTGACCCCTGCCCCTGGGATGGTGTAACCACACCCAGAGGGGCCTTCTCTCCAGCTAAACCACAGACTTGCCCAGAGATGTGTCTGCAGTGTGACTCTAAATACAGATCCGATGCCAATGAAGATTATCATGGGGCAGGGGGCTGTTAAGAAAAAAATTTTCTGTAATGTCTCAATTTTACTGGGAGCTCTTAAAAATGCAAAGCCTGGGGATAGAGTTCAGAGGTAGAGAGCTTGCTTAGTAGGCAAAACTCGCTAGGTTTCACTCCCAGTGCCACAAAAAGTCTTCACAAGTTTAAAAAGGTAACGCACAGATGGCAATGGACGTGTGGCGGTTTGGAACATGCTTTCTACCAGCGGTTTGTGTTCCTGGGGTTTCCCCAGACACTGGTGTGATATACTCACTGGGACCGTGAGACGGTGGGTGCTAATCCAAAAATTAACAGCAGAGGGCAGCCTGTGCTCAAAGATGGCATCGCTCCCCGCAACAAGCTCCTCCAAGGTAGCTGCCAGGGACATTTGCGATGAACAAAATCCGCGGGAGCAGCTCAGCACTGCTGCTAACTTGGGGTCCGTGCATTGAAAATTACCTCCTTGAAAGAACATACAGCAACAGAGTCAGAAAATTAGAATTCTTCCCGAACCTATAAAATTCCACGCGGGACTCTAGGTCCTTACACAATCTAGCTTCCCTTTTGCCCCTCTGATTAAAAAAAGCCTCGCACCCTCCACCGGGGCCAGCCTACTCCTAAGAGGTTTGCTTTGAGGTTTTCTCACACTGGAAGGCTATTCCCTTAGATATCAGGAGGCTCATTCCTTTACCTGTGTGAGATCTTAAGTCACAGATCCTAAGTCTGATTTCTCCCCCTCCCTCTCAAATTAACCCCTTTCAGTCCTCTGTATCTTCATTTGATGAGGCAGCCAGGGTAGTCCTTACCCTTGTTACTCATACAAGCGTTTTCACTCTGTAACTGAAATAAACAGCTGCTTAGCCAGAATGTAAACTTCCTAAAGTCAAAGCCATTCCCAGCACTTTTTTTTTCTTGTTTTTGTTTTTCGAGACAGGGTTTCTCTGTAGCTTTGGAGCCTGTCCTGGAACCAGGTCTTGTAGACCAGGCTGAACTCGAACTCACAGAGATCTGCCTGCCTCTGCCTCCCGAGTGCTGGGATTAAAGGCGTGCGCCACCACCGCCTGGCTTTTCCCAGCATTTTCATAACTGTTTGTTGGATGTAGCTATGTCACAGCTCTACTCACGAAAGACGTTGACCCTGCAAGGGAGAATATGGTGGAATTGACTGTTATTTCTAATGAGCTCTAGATTCTAGGATTTGGCAGTTCGGGGTGGGCTCAGTTGGGTGACATTTCTGATGTCGACCAGGATCGACTAGTCTCAACTGGATCTGCTTATTCCTCTCCAGTTAGCCACCAGGTCTGCTGAGACACCTTAGTTATCCTCCATGGGGCTTTTGTCTTTTGGTACTGGGGGTGGGAGTTTGTTTACACAGTGACCTCAGGTTTCCAAACAGGGTGATCCAAGAGCTGTCAAAGTGGCTCATGTACCTGTTGGCTAACATCCCTGTGGCCTAAGTTGATCTCATGTCTAACCCGGAGTCCTGGATGGGAGGGGCTACCAAGTCACAAGCAAAGCAGATGCTTTCAGGAGGAGATTGTCTGGCCCTTTTATTTGCAACATGCCACAGCAAATAAGATTCGACTGCTTATAAGAATGTAATAAAAGTCTTTCCTTTAGTGCATCAAGGTGCTCTGTTAGTCTTTTTGCGTTATTACAGAAAAAGAAAAAGGAAAAAGGTTTATTTAGCAGTTTAGAATCCAAGGTAGGGCAGGTCCTCATTGATTCAGACCGTAGTGACGAGGGGCTGGCTGTGGTTGCATAACCTCATGTCTAAAACATATGAAGGAGAAATGTCACATTATGAGATGGAAAGTCCAGGAAAGAAAGAAGGGCCAGGCTTGGCCCCTCTCTATCAACCTGTTCATGAGAATTTTAGGGGCGGACACCTCATTGACCAAAGGACCCCCTACTAAGTCTCAGATTTATTATTATTATTTTTTAATGCAGGACCTCACTGTGTAGCTAGCCTGGAACTCCCAATCCTCCTGCTTCAGCTTTCCTGGTCCTGGAATTAAGGTATATGTACCACCATACCTGCACCTGAGTCCCACCTCTTAAGAATCCCGCAGTATCTTCTAATTCTTCCAACCCGGTAAAATCAAGCCCCCAAACCATAACCCTTGGGGTCGCCCAAACCATAATCAAATCACAGAAGATGCCAATTTCTTCACTATAACACTAGCTGTGTTCTACCGCATTTACAATGCAGATAATGAAAAGCTGCCTGTTATTCAAAAGACATCCTTAAGGTTGCATAATTGGTAACGGGCAGAAGCTGACCTCAGTGCGGGCTCTTACACAGCCTGTTATGCCCTCCTGCTGTGGGTGGGACAACAACTCCTGGTTTCGACTTGGGGCTGGCCCTGCAATTTGCTTTGGCTGATGGTGTATTAGGGGGTGAACTGCAGGCAGGGACTTGAAATAGCCTTGCTTGTTGGTGCTGGTTTTCTCAGGGACTTCGGCCACTGCCATCAGAATGTGTCCACACTAGTGTGCTGGGGGATGGACACTTGGAGCTGAGCGGAAGCAACTTAGCTATCCATCAGAGGCCAGTCCAGACGTGCAGAAGCTAACGGATACCCAGGCATGTGGGCAAGTTGCCCAGAATCAGCAGAGCTGCCTGCCTGACCCTTGGCTGACCCCAGGTATGTGCACTTATTGCTCCCATCTCACTTGTCTCTCCACAGAGGATCTGTGGTCTCCCTAAAGGATTTAAAAGGTCCCATAGGTCTGGATTAGACCTAGACTCGAGTGGACTTGGGCACTCTACTGGGCCATCTTTCATAGAACTGGTGATCTCTGGTAACATCCCCTCTGATGGGGGAGAGGCTTTTCGGCTCCTTTAGGAAAATCTCATTCTTGTCGATAAGCTAGCTCCATGCAGACCCTGGCATCTGATAGAGAGGGTCATGAACGGCAGAAGAAGAAGCTGGCTTCTGCTGCCCAGAGCCTGCCTGCAGTGATGGATGGGAGGCCTGGCGGTGGGAGAAGAATGGTGATGTTTATGTTTCCTAAGGCAGGGCATTTCCTCCCAGGGCACAGGGTGAATGAAAACAGGGTCAGAACAAATCGCTTTACATTTTCTCCCCTGTTATGTGTTCTTCATGAGAAATAACTCTATTCTTGAGACATGATAGGTCCGGGAAACTGCATCAAGGTTACACATTCTTGGACAAATTTTCCTTTTAATTTTAATTTTTTAAATGGAAAACTGAACTCTCAGAGATGAAAAACATTGACCCATTTCCCCACAAAAATGCTCATAAATATGAGATTTTACTTAAAATGTCAGGGGATTTATCATGTCTGTGCAACTCACTTAGGGATCACTAGAGATTGACTCTGGGAGAGTGTAAGAGTTAAAGAGGGAGGGAGGGAGAAGGAGAGAGAGTAGGGGTGGTGAACATGTGGAGGTCAGATGACAGCTTTCTAGTGCTGATTCTCTTCACACACCTTTGCATGGGGCATGGGCTCTGGGGATTGAATTCAAAGTCAACAGGCTTGTGGAGCAAGCTCCTTACCCACTGAGTCATCCTGCAGACCTTTGATTTTGAGTTCTTTTAATTCATTTGTAGGCCACCTTCTTCATACTAAAAAAAAAAATGTTTGCCAGTGTGGTTGAAGGAAGGGCATGAACTGGTTCTGATGTAACTAACTCACTCTACAATACCAGACATAATTCCTTCCCATGGTGACATCCCTAAGGTCTAACCACCTCCCACTAGGCTCTGCCTCTTAGATCTTCCATACTCTTTAATACCATATTGGGAGATCAAACCTTCAGCACACACTGCCCTCTTGGAGGACGTACTCAAACCACACCAAACAAACAACTTCAACCTTCAAAACCTCTTCTCCCGACTCATCCCTCCTGTCCCTCCCTCCTTCTTTAACTTCCTTACTCTGTTAGAACCAGTCACTCTGATGGTAACTGGTGAGCATTTGAACAAGTTACTCAACCCCACCAAGCCTCAGCTTCCTCACTTGGATACTGTGAGAACCATCTCTGCTCTCAAAGTCAGAGAGATGCTTAAATGTACTGGTGTCTATGTGTGGTCAGTAAATAATGGGTGAGTTGAAGAGCCCATGTGAGGTCCCTATGTCCAGTTGCCTCAAATGCATCTGTGAACCCACCTATGACTCAGGCTTCACTGATGGAATGCATATCTCACTGGGCAGAAGAGCAAAGAAGTCTTACCACCTGCAAGGGGGCCCTAGTGCTGGCCCAGACTCTAGAAGTTCTAAGTCTACTTTAGAGACACCTTTCTCCCTTCCCATGTGTCCTCTGGATACCCCCACAGAACAACAATAATCTCCCTAGAACACTGACTCTAGAATGCCAGATTGGCATTCACATTTTTTCTTAATGCCTATTGCTAAGGTCAAACTATTCAGAACTAACAGTAATAACAAAATAAACAACAGTCAAGGTTTCTTGAATCCTAACTGAATAAGTAGAAGCTGATCTGAACCAGCAGGATACTCTTCAGTGACAGGTCCTAAGGGGAGGGCCATGGGACTAGAAGGTAAAGAATATAGGAAAGCTTGGAGTCAGGAGGTCTAGTATGAGTCTTATGCCAAACAAATCTTATTAAGAAGCATAGCATCTTATCACACCATTTTTAGGGAAAAAAATGGAACAAGTCAGTAGGAAACTATGATACAACGGGACAAAATCAGAAAGATGCTAATCAAGCAATGTTGCACAAAAAGAACACAGCGAATCTCAAGTGTGTCATTGACCGTGAACACAGGAGCCTTGAGATTAATAACAGTAGCCTCTTAAGGTGGGAAGAGTTCTTGGAATCTGAAGCTGCAGCTCCTCCAAGTGCTGTAGGATAATGCTTTCATACTCTATAAAGATTTGTCACCCACATTAGTTTAATAAAACTGTTTGGCCAATAGCCAGGCAGGAAGTATAGGCAGCGTGACCAGACTAAGAGAAATCTGGGAAGAGGAAAGGCAGAGAGTCAGTCACCAGTTAGATGAAGAAGAAGCAAGATGAGAATGCTTTACTGAGAAAAGGTACCAAACCACGTGACTAAACATAGACAAGAATTATGGGTTAATTTAAGATGTAAGAGTTAGTAATAAGTCTAAGCTGAGAGGTCAAACAGTTTGTAATTAATATAAGCCTCTGTGTGTTTCTTTGGGACTGAACAACTGCAGGACTGGGCAGGACAGAAACTTTAGTCTACACCCAAGGCCCTGGCCCCAGGCCATTACTGGCCCTTCCAATTATGCACCTGATTTTAGACAAAGAATTCAATTCCTTCTCCTTACATCCAGCCCGAGGGCAAGTTCAGGACACCCTAGCTCTCAACAGAGGCAGAGCATTGGGAACATGGTGTGGTATGTAGGGTGTACTATTTAAGTGATTGCTGTGAAGATGCTGGTATTGCTGGTGAAATGATGATGGTGGAGGTGGTGATGACAGTGGAATAATGAATCTCTAGGCACTGAGCTAAGAATAGTGGGCATCAATTTGTTTAATCATCACAAATATAAAGATTTTTGCCTAACTCTTATAAGTAGAAGAAATTCTGGGTAAGTATCTCCTTTAAGTCCTTTCTTTAGTGGGCACGGGTTAGGGATGTTGTGCTAGGATGGGAAAGATAATTTTCATTAGATGATGATACTACTTGCTCCTCTAGTGTTTGTCCATCAGTCAATGGCTCACAAAACATTTTTATATTAAGGCATCCATCCATTCATTTATCCCAATATACCTGCAGAGAAAGTGTTATTGTTTTTGAAACAATGCTCTCCTCTAGGTTTCAAGAATCACATCTGTTTCCTAATGGTCTCTGAGTGTTCCTTAGAAGATCTGATGCTGGTTTTTCACTTCCAAAGTTGGGAGAACTTGGGTAGAAGTCCTTTAAAGAAATTCATTAGAGCTGGATATGGTGGTAGATGCCTTTAATGTCAGCACCAGGGGGGCAGAAGCAGGCTAGTCTCTGTGAGTTTGAAGCCAGCTTGGGGGTACATAGTGAGTTACAGGCCAGCCAGAGGTACAGAGTTAAACACTGTCAAAAAAAATCCTTAGGTAAGTTATTGAGTAGTCAGATACAAGAGCAATTGGTCTATGTTCTAGTCACTGTATTTTTTTTTTTAAACCTCTGTTGTAGTTATCTTGGTTAACTATGTGGACTAAGGAATGCCTGGGAGCACATCTCCAGGAATGAGCAAGAATGCATTTCCATGGACAATTGTCTCAATCCCTCTATACGCTATAATATGACAGCTGTCTTGGGAGATGGTGAAAGGAAGGAAGCGGGACATATGTAGAAGAAGCAGATCACTATATGCATGTCTTCACAGGGATCCTAGTCTGTTCCTCTTTCTCTTTGCTTTCTAGCTACTCTGATGTGAGCAGTTGGCCTCTGTCACATGCTCCAACTGCCAAGATAGGATGTTCTTCCCAAGTACAAGGCAAACAACCAAGAACTGAACCCTCTGAGACCATGAGCCAAAATAAACCATTTACATTTAAGTCAGTCTTTGTTACAATGATGTGAAAACTGGATAGTACAGCCTCTATCTCAGACCTCCTTTTTTGGGCTTCAAAGAATCTACCTGCCTTTTCTTTTTTCTTATCTCTGGGAATTTCTATCACAACATGTCCAACACTGAGACACTGGTTGCCCAACTCTTCTCTGTCAAGTTATTCCTCTTAAAATTTCCATGTTGTCCTCTCTCTCTCTCTCTGTCTGTCTCTGTCTCTCTCTCTTGATCTATTTTTGTTTTATTTGTCTGACTATTTTGTACACATGTATATGAACCATGTGCATGCAGTGCCCACAGAGGCCAGAAGATGGCATTAGATCTCCTGGAAGTGAAGGTATAGATAATTCCATCTGGGTTCTGGGAATTGAACCTGGGTCCTCTGCAGGAGCAGTAAGTGCTCTTAAGTGCTGAGCCTTCTCTCCAGGCCCTCTCTGTTTCCTCTGTCTATGACTAGGTCTTGCTGACCTTGCTTCCAGATTCATCTGTGCCTTTCCTGCTTCTTGCCATAGCTTTAGCTACAGTGGTCTTCATCATCCCCACTTCCGGATCATTTACTGCAGTGATCTCATAAACTTTCCTTACCTTAATCTTTGCTCTCATTCAAAGGATTTTGTGAGTGATCTTTAAAAGAAAGGCAATGAGATAATTTAATTTTCCTTTCATTATTTCCTAAGTACAAAATACGTTACTAAGACTCATGTCCAAGGGATTTTTGGTTTATTCTTTCTTTATAAACCCTCTCTGTCCATCCCTTTATCTTACTTATGCAGCTTCAAATATCCCGACCTTCTTTTCAAACCATTCCTTTATCAAAGCCCTTGCTGTTCTTTTTTCCTTTCATCACTCTTACTCTGGGTTTGAGAAGCCCCTTGCTCTGGGTCTCAGCATGCCAAACATCATCTTCCTGGAGTCCCTCGTATACAGTCATTTCTTCCTTGTCTTCACTAGGAAGTGTTGTTCTCATTTTGTCTCTTTGGCTTTCTGGAATCATCCTGTTCCTGTTCAGATTATGAATGCGATGAGGATAAAGACTGAGAATGCCAGATGTACAAAGTAAGCGGCAGCAAACTAGGCACAACAACAACAAAATCCAAGACGTTCAGTGAGATTTGCATTTCAGATAAACAATGAATAAGAATTTGGTCTAAGTATGTTTCAAGAATGGCACAGGACATACTTTACAAATTATTCTGTTTGTGAACTTCAAATTTAACTTAGCATTCTTTATTTTATCTTGCAACTGCACCTCTAGTAACCATTATAATACTGACTCACCGGGGTTTAATAAGCATTAGTCCAGTGTGAGGAAATGTATTCAGAGGAAGGAATGATCTAGGAAAGGAACCTTTACACCTTTTTAGTCACATTCAAACATCCACCTCCATTAACCTTAGCTCATAGCAACCACTGGTATACTTGCTATTTCTGAAATTTTATGTTTTTGAGAATGTTACTTAAGTGGAATTATAAAACATGCATCCTTTTGAGAATAGCTTTTTCTTTTGTCCAGTGTAATGCCCTTGAAAGCTATTTAAATTGTATCAATAGCTTATTGATTTTCATTGTTGAGTGGTACTGTTGAGGGTATGCATGTAGCACTGTTTGTCTAAGTTTCATAAAATTGTTAAGAATAATTGTGTATAGGTTTTCAAGTGGGGATAAATTTTATTTTATTTTTTAAAAATAAACTCCCAGGACTACAATTGCAGGGTCATTCAGGAGGTACATACTTTATTTTAAAATTTTAATTTATTTTTATTTTTTATTTATCGAGTGTAAGTGCATGTGTAGGTGCAGGTATGTGTGCGCACATGCATGTGTGTGTGTGAATATAGAGAACAACTTTTGGTGTCATTCCTCAGGAGTGTTCTACCTCATTTTTTGAGACACAGTCTGTTTTGGGAACCTGGCCTCTGATGGGGAAATCCTTGTTAATCAATAATCTTTAAAAGGTGGGTTTTAGTTAAGGATTGGCTTCGTTGGGACCCAGGTAAAAAGGTGTGCACCTCTGTGTGCATGCGCTCTGTGCCTTTTTCCCACTGGACATTGCTATGCTTGGATTTCTCGTTTCCTGTTTTGTGAATTTTCCCCCTTATAATAAATAAAATATAATTGTTTTATCCTTAGCTAGCCTGATTACTTCTACAGTTGGTGCCAAACATGGGGCTACTAGAGTCTCTGGCAGCTCTGGCCAGCTGCGGACACGCTACCCTTCATTTGGGCATAGATTTCCTCACACAGCAGCCCTGATTAGCTGCTACTGGCTGACTTCTGGGTGCAGTTTTTTTTCTGCACTCACGGATGCTCAGGCAATGCTGAGGGTGTGATGGGCAGAGAGACGCGGCAGGCCCAGGTGGAAAAGGCCGAGGAGCTTGCACCCAGCGCCACCACTGCCGCTGTGGGCAACACACCCTCTGTCCTGAGCAGGAGGTGCTGCCTTCCTCTGCTGACTGTCTCCTGCGGCTGTTGAACAGCCAGGGACCTCCGGAGAGCACACAGGAGAAAAAGAGCTATGGATGTCACCAAAATTAATAAATATTTGAATAAGAAAAAAAGTGGTTTTGGTCTTTACTCTCTGCATGTTTCCTCATTCCTGAGATAGACAAATATCTATGCCTTGACTTTGTCAGCAAGCACAACATAGCACAGAGGTTAGGAACACAGACTTCAGAATCTGGCTGCCTGGGCTGAAGACCCAGCACCAATCTCATGTACATTCCCTGAACCAAGTTATTTATGTCTTGTGCTCCAGTTTCCTAACCAGCTAACTGGGAAAAGTAAGACCAGCTACTTCATAAGTTTGTTACAAAGATGAATGAGTTAGAACAGTATCTGGTACTAGAGAAGTGCTTTTGTTGTGATACTTATGTTAAATAAGATGTACTTAGTGAAATTTAGATGCTTAGTGAAACTTTGATTCTTAGTTTCATGGTAACTAAAAGAAATTAAATAGCATTAATTAGAATATATAAAAAGCATCAATCTTCTGTACCTATCTTTTCTGTTCTTTGGAGGCAACCATTTTTAAGTTGCTGAGTTATGGCATGGCTGTCTGAATGAGAATGGCCACCACAAGCTCATGTTTGAGTACTTAGCCCCCAGTGGATGAAACTGTTTGGCAAGAATTAGGAGTTGTGTCATGGGGGAGCAGGCTTTGAGGTTTCCAAAGCCCATGCCATTTTCCACCTCCCCTCTGTTTGTCTCCTTCGTGTGGTTAACGACGCAAGCTCTCAGCTATTGCTCCAGTGCCATGTGTGCCTGCTTGCCGCCATACTGGTCATGGACTCATCCTCTGAAACTGTAAGCCTCCAGTAAACTCATCTATAATTTTACTTTGTTCATGGTGCTTTGTCACAGCAGTTGAAAAGTAACTAAGACAATTACTTTTTTAAACAAAGCTTGTAATTATCTTCCTCATTTATTTATTTGCTTTTGTACATGGTACAAAGAGAAGCAGTTGGAAGAATTTTATAACATGGACAGATACAAAAATTGAACATGCAGCGCTTTTTAATCTTTAATATTCATAGTGAATTAAGTTATTATTGCCCAATACTACTAAATGTTTCAAGGCATTGTAAAGTCCATTGTATGTACAAATAGTGAAAAGATATGTATATTTGTTTTCATAACAACTACAATTACTACTAGTAAGGTTATTTTCAGTAATATAGAGTCAAATATTCTTGATTTGTTGTTTTTAATGCTTGATTTTTCTAATAAAACCAATTTAAAAAGAGAGAAGAAAACACAAGCTATTGTTTTTAGATCCTAGCTTGCAATAACTCCCCCTTTCCTTCCTCAAAAGTACATTGGCCATGCTCCTCCCCCCAGGGCTACATGCTCTTGTATCACTCTGTTTTTGCATTAATAACAGAGGTTATCTGTGAGTTATAAAATTGCTTTCTTCCTTTGCCAGACCTGAACATCTATGGACATAGATAGTACATGGTGATGTAATGTGCTCCTGATGTATTGGCCTCAGGTATTATCTATTTACATCGTAAAATAACGGTGGAGCGCTCTGTTCTTCGCTACTACTTACATTCTATTCTCCAATATGATGAGATGATTCTTTACGTCACCAGCAACTGCTGAGTCAGAAACGAACCAAAGATGTGCTCTCGCTATGTTTTTTCCCCTGAAAAATTTACTTGTTCCCACTATACAGGATCTATAGTTGTCTTGTTTCATTTTCTTGTATTTGTGCTGCTTGACTTTCTGGTAAACACGAAGCATTTACAAGATTCATCATGTCCTTCACTCTAAATAGCACCCCCCTTAACATCTGGTCTTATATTGCTCTCTGTTACACCACCGCCAAGGCAATTAACCCTTTTTTATTCTTATCCAGCCCAGTACCACTCCTTTTGGCAATCATCACCTGCCTGTGCTCACCCCTTTTCCTTTTTCGTCTTTCAATGATTTTGGTCACTTCATTATGTTCCTTTTCTAGCTATGTTCTTTCTCGGTCACTCATTTGGACTTCTCAACAGTCCATTCAAAGTAGTATTTCTATTACTCTGTTAGCTTTTGGCTCATTACAGATTAACATTTTGAAGTGTTCTCATTTACATAAAGCACCCCAAAGATAACTTGATCCATGGCCAAAAGGCCACTTGTTGTAATGCATATATGATTGAGACAAAGCTCTGGCGGGGAACAGCAAGCTAAGGGCAGTTGATTATAATGAAAGGCTTTAATAAGGCACAAATGCTTCAGGCATGACAAGAAACATAGAGTGAAAGAATAAATGGTTGATGCCAGAAGAAAAAAACTATCCACGAGCAGAGAAACCTTTCCCATAGCTATGCTGGTCAAAGTACAGGCATTAGGAAAGCTGGTTCCGTGTTTTAAGAGGCAATAGCCCACTCTGTTGACAAGTCATAAGTCAAAAAACAGGCTTAATAAAGAATGCATTGAAAACATCATTTTGACACAAGGCTATAAAGTAGGCACCAAAAGAATGGGGCACAGGGAGTTTTTTTTAAACATATTATTGGTTGATATGAGATGTTGAACTTGGAAGTCTACATATTTCAGATTTATGAAGCAATGTCTAAGCATCAAGGCCTTGGCTGTGTTCCAAAGTTCCATGTATTATCTAAATGAATCCACTTCGATCAGTTGTGTACCCCTTGGCTTTTATTGTGTATTCTGTCTTCATTAATTCCTTTTGAGCAAGAGCTTGAATTACCTCATTAGATTGACTAGCACCCTTTCCACACCTGGCTTTAACACTGCTGGGTTAGGGGTCTGAGATCCCAGGTTGCTTCGTACAGTGGGTGTGGATTTTCTATTTGCCGTCTCTTGGGATCTAGTCAAGACTTTCTGGCTTTACGTGTGACATTTCCACTTTCATCTTGGGCCCTTCCTGGGATCCATGGAGCTTTGGTGGTAATTTTCCCCTTCATCTTGCTCTGTGAAACTGGCTGATCTGGGCATCAACAGATATCAACCCTAGTACATATTTTCCCCAACTCACTTTCTTCCCTGCCACACGAAGTGATTCAGCAAATCCTCTTATTTGTTCTCCACATGCGTAGTTTCGTACTTTCTTTTCTCTTAGTAATGGAACCGAAGGGTGGAAGAACCTTGTCATGAAACTGTACATTGAGGACCAGGAAAGACTTTTGATAGAAACACCTTCATGATTCAGAAGTGTGGTTCCTTTCCACACGCACCCTGCTTTAGTCTTCTCGTGTACCGATAACAAAATAAGGCAGACTAAGCAATTCCTAAAGAATAGAAAGCTGTACAGGATGGAAAGTCCTACGTCAAGATTCCTAGGTCAACATATCAGTTTGTGATGAGGACAGTTCTCGACTTCCTTCCCGAGCCCACGGTTGCTGTCCTCACACAGTAAAGCTGGAAAAAGACTAGCTGTCCATCTCAGGATTCATCCTATCCATGAGTGTGGCACTCTCATGTCCTCTTTTACAAAGGCCCCTCCCTTCACCAATGCTGTTGCCATGGGAATTAAGTTTTGGAGGATATATAAACATTCAAACTACAACACACTTCAGTCTTGAGAATTGCTGAATTTAATTTTCCTTTGTTCTTTTACAGTCATTCTGTGGGGTAATAACAGGGACTAAACTGATGGCAAGAAGTGGGGGAGGCTGCCTATGAAAACCAGCTTGTTGGGCGCTGTAGCGGGAGAAAGCAGGTGGAGCTGAGCGCTCTGAACTCCATGAACTCAGAGGTGGGAACTCGTCTCAGCCAACACCCACCATCTCTGCACTTCTGGTGTGATCTCCTTTGTTTCTTTGAGCACCACAGGATCACAGGTTAGTCCAACAGGGAAGACAGGAACCACTAAGTGTAACCAGCTCCCAACAACTTCAGAAATTCCAGATTTCTTTCTCCTG
This sequence comes from Ondatra zibethicus, assembly GCA_004026605.1. Taxonomy (NCBI): domain Eukaryota; kingdom Metazoa; phylum Chordata; class Mammalia; order Rodentia; family Cricetidae; genus Ondatra; species Ondatra zibethicus. Next base: position 23,170 of record PVIU01003523.1, on the reverse strand, counting down.
TAAGAGAGAGTTCAGCCACTCTTTTCCCCCAATGAAAGCCTGAAAAGCAGACAGTGTGTTCTGTCTCTCGGAACCCAGGGGAAATGGGAATAATCTCTCTAGCTTCACTTGGTGTTAGCTGCTTGCTTTCCTCACTGATTTTGGAAGTAGCTTAGTCCCCCCGCTAGCTTTAACTTTACTGCGGATAATATTTCTGATATGTGATCCCCTTGGTAACATTTTGAAAATGGGTCTGGAGACTGCCTTGTCTAGCTCAGATTAGCTGAAGTTACCAACCCTGTCACTTGGGCTGCACAGGTAGGTGTGTGACAGCAAAACTCCATCAATAGATGCTCATGCTCGTGACACCGCCTTCTGAACATGTATCTCATGAAGAACCACCATAAGCACAGTTATGCATGTACAGACCACAGATCATGTCACTTTTCCTTAATTCTAATCACATTTCCCCATGCTTCAGTCCATACATATTATACTCCAAATATTCCTGTTCTCAGGGAGGCAGATGTGTGGCTTGCCCATTGTCTGTGGTTCGTGTTCCACAAAGAAGCCCTCTTTTTGTAAAATTCACTGCTTCACTGGCTAGCCTATTATATATAGAGAAAAATGAGCCTGGTTTAGTAGCACCAGGGAAGGATTTCCCCAACCAGATTCCTGTGAGACATCTGCTATTCTTGCTGGTCAAACATCTGTTCTTCATTTTAATAGCATAATCTTTATCTTCCTGGGGGAATCACTCCTTTCTTCCATAATAACACTGGTTATTATTTTTTAGGTAGTTGTGTGATCTCAGTGTAGCTACTAGGGATTCCATTCCCTCTGGCTGAAGGCAGTGTTAATTTAGGAAGACACTGAACCTACTTCTCCAACTAGACCAGGCTACTCTCGTAATTGAGATGACTGGAAAACAGGCATGTTTTTGTTACTGAGGGGTCCTTCAAGTATAATAAAACTGAGACTGTTGGAAGCCAGGTGGCTTCTATGAAGGGTTTACTTGCTTGATAAAGCACACAAGTTGAAAAAAGCAAAGCCAAGAGATGAAGACATTAAGTCCAGCTCCCATCACATGAGTCTTGGACTTTATTGTGCCTGAATCTGGAGTAGCTCCCACTTACTGTATAGATAAGTGAGACCATGACATTGTACTTTTAGACTTAAGTTTGAGTTTTTGCCAGAATCTAAAAGTTCCCCATGACTAATTATTTCATTTAAATCCCTCTCTGAATTCTAGACTGTGCATATTCACCAAGCTTTTGTTCAAAGTTCTTCCTTCCAAGGACCCTTGTATCTAAACATCTCAGCCATGCTATGCCTACGACCCATGCTCTCAGCATTGACAATGCCTTTGGGAATCAGAGACACACTCCACTCGTGTTTCCAAAACAGTTGGTCTTTCATGTGTAAGAATTCACGATGCACAGCTGGAATTCTGAAGACATGAGGGCTGATACGGAGGTTTATTATCCTACAACATCAGCAGTTCTCAGTTTATGATGAATTTATGCATTTCACCAAGGAAACAATACTATATGGGAAGTGGATAGATTTCTAGGTAAGCCCACAAGACTAAACTAACCCACAAAATAGGTAAATAGCAGTGCAAACCTTTCTCTTCCTCAGAATCAGTCACCCTACTGGATTTCCAGGGCCTCTTAGCTAATTTTCTATTGTTATGACAAAACTTCATGATCAAGGCAAATTATAAAAGAAAACATTTAATTTGGGGCTCATGATTGCAGAGGTTAGAGTCCATGACCATCATGGCAGGGAGAATGGCAGTAGGAAGTCAGGCATGGTGCCAAGAATTTTTATCCTGAAATACAACCATGAGGCACAGAGAAAGCTATCTGGGAATAGTATGAATCTTTTGAAACCTGAAAGTCCACCCTCATGACACACCTCTTCTAATAAAGTCACACTTCCTAATCCTTCCCAAGCAATTCCACCAACTGGGAACCAAGCATTCAAATATGTAAGTCTGGGTGGGGGGCAGCCATTCTCATTCAGACCACCACACTGGGTACCGCATTCTAAGCTCTACCTGAATGTAGAAGGAGAGGAAGAGGAAGAGGGAGAAGCAGAAGGGGGGTGAGAATGAGGAAGGAGACAAATAGGGAGAAGGTAAAACTGTTTCCCATCTGCATTCCTGTTAATCTGAGTATGTCTTCTGCCTTCCACTTTTGACTTCAGAATGCCACAGCAAGCCCTGCATTAAATCTTGAGGACTTAGGGGCTGAGGAGATGGCTTACCCAGTGAAGCTGATTAGATTTAAAGCGCACTTCACAATAGATAACTCAAACTCTGTGTTGTAAACCCAGTCAATACCCCATGGCTAGGAATACATCCTAGGTCAAACTATTAGTTTATTTTGCTGTTCTGATGTGTTGACAGACTTCCTTTAACTATTTATGTTCACACCCATAGATTAGTGCTGTTCTCAGTCGTGGTCAGAGAAGTTTTTGCTTTTTTTTTTTTTTTAAGACAGGGTCTCTCTATGACACTTGGCTGAGCCCACAGATTTACGCTGGCTTCTGCTGCCTAAATTCTGAGATTAAAGACTGTGCCACCATGCTTGGCTGAGAAGTTTCTGTTTTACAATGGGCAGCAGTCAATACAGAGATTTGTAACTAGGCAAAATGCTGAGAAGAAGTAACCAGTGAGTACTCAGTTCTAAAGAGCACACACATTATCACCCCCTCCACAGCTCATGGAACACCACAGAAGAGGCAGTGGAAAGAATGTAGAAGCTGAAGGATGGGAGGAGTATTACAGAACACTGTCTTCTAGACATGTGAGCACACAGCCCCTCTGGTTACCTGCATAAGACCTGCACAATTTTGGGTCCTTAACACTCCACAGTGAATAGGGAGATGGATTTGGGAGGCCCTATCACTCCCTGAGAATCCCATTTGGCAGTTACTGGGTCCTAAAGAAAGAGTAGCCATTTTCTTCAGTGGTATAGCACTGATACCTGCCCATCCAGTAAGTAGATCACCTAAACATGTAAGAACCCTCATTAAAGTCTGTGGATCATATATGTACACAAAAGCATAACAATTACAGTAGGAAGAGAACTTGTTGGGAAGACAGGTTAATGGGAATGGGAAAAGGGTGAGAGTTACAGGGTGTATATGATCAAACCCATTTGTAACATTGTCAAAGATTAAATAGGGAAAAGGGTGAGAGAGTTACAGGAGTATATATTGTCAAAATGCAATTATAACACTGTCAAAGATTAAAACATAATTAAAAATATCATGGAGAATGATTGAGGAAGACAACCAAAGTTGGCCTCCAACCTCTGTGTGTATTTGTACATACATGTAACTCCCATCAAGTATCCCAGGACCTACAATTTTAGCTCTGTCTTCTGCTACAATGATACCATTCACAATTTCTCCACTGAACATCACACATATCTGTCCACATCTATACAGGAACCTGAAAATCAACATATAAAAATATCCTTATGTCCCTTTCCCTCATTTGCCATTCACATTCTCTATTAGACAGTACATTGACCCATTTGTTCAGGATAGAAACCAATGAACAAATGAATGCATCTACATCCTCTTTAGACATTTGTTTATACCAGCCAGTCACTATGTCCCATAGATTCTCACTTTAGATGTTGGGCCCACTGATTTTCGCCCTCCAAACCCCACGATGACAATTTTCGTTAAAGCTTTCATAGCCTCTCATTGGGGTCTCAGCCTTCATCTGTGAAGTAGACTGTTTGCCCTTCTGAGTTCTCTTCAGCTTCAATATATATATCTCCTCTTTATACTTCAGCTAGAAAGATCATCCAAGAGCATGAAATATGATCAGACCATGTACTGATCAGGCCTTTGTGGCTCTTCTTGGAATTACTCCGAGGTTCTATCACCTTATCTGAACACACACAACTTCTTGCAATCTCTCTCTTTGCAACGTCTCTTTTGCTTTAAATATTTCATGAGCGAACTCCCCCGTTCAGCGTTTATCGAGTGGGAGGTACTGTTCTTTCTTGACACCTGGAGTGTAATAGTAAATAGAAGGCAAAGCGTGACCTCATCAGCATCAGAGGACAGCACATTCAGTGCATTGAAATAAATGCAGAAAGGAGTGAGGAGTGAGAGAAGAGTGTGGTGCCATTGAAAAGATATAAATAGGATAGTTCATTAAGGAGGTGCTATTTGAACCCAGAATGGCAGAGGCAATGAAGCAAGCCATGTGGATAAAGAAGGAGGCAGCAGATGTAAGGGTCCTAAGATTATATCAAAGGCTATCAGGCTAGAATGACCTGAGCAGAGTTGGGAGGAGAAAGAAAATGGGTCAAGGGAAAATACATGGGGACTTTGCCATTGGATTGTTCTGAGCATAAGTTATGTGTGGTGGTATTTTGTTTGTGCTATAACAAATAAAGCTTGCCTGAAGGTCAGAGTGCAGAGCTAAGCCACTAGTTAGCCATAGAGGCCAGGCAGTGGTGGCACACATCTTGAATCCCAGTACTCAGGGGGCAGAGGCAGCCGGATCTTGGTGAAGTCAAGGTCAACCTGGGCTAAACTAGATTGATCTAGTCTCACAGAGAAACAGAGCCAGGTGGTGGTGTCTCACACCTTTAATCCCAGTACTTGGGAGTCACAAGCCTTTAATCCCAGCACTAGGGAGGTGGAGACAGGAAGGGATATGGCTGGGCAGAGAGGAGACAGGAGCTCACGTCATTCAGTCTGAGGATCCGTGGGGACAGGATTGTCCCTTTGGTCTGAAGATTCAGTAGAGGTAAAAACTAGTGGCTGACTGTTCTGTTTCTCTGATCTTTCAGCATTAACCCCTATATTTGACTCCAGGTTTTTATTATTAAGACCAATTAGAATTCGTGCAGCCATTATATACTTTGACTTGGCTTTAAAAATGAGCTACCTATCCCTTAGATTGTGTTGTATATAACTCCTTCTACATTCTTCTCTTAATCCACATCTGTCTTCTCTCTGCCAACGCACCCCTTCTTCCTTCATCTTTTTAAGGACTGTGTAGTAGCACCCTCTCTAACCTCCTTCAGTAATGCTGTCACTATGAGTGCTTGTGGGGTAAGTGAAGGTGGCAGAGGCCCCTCTGTCAGAAGGCAGGGAAGCATGTCCCTCCCTAATAACTCATGGTTTTCAAGTGTGCATTGTCTGCTAGGTCGTTCATTAAGTGCTTCTGGTGGGTGATGCTGTTCAGTCCTGCAAAGAACACTGTGATGCTGATTCTATATAAATTTGTTTTACAGAGGAGACTGATCACAGGGAGGGGCAGGGAGTATCTAAGAATAAATAGTCGGGGTGAAGGCAGGACTTGAACCACACAGGCAGAGTCTATGGGCTTGAACCTGATTGTGAGGGAACAACTAATTTCCCATGTGTCAGACTTGGGTTATAATTGCAGTCCTACTTATTTGCCAGCCTTGGAACTCAGGAAAGTCTTGTGTACTAAGTTTTCTTATTTGAAGAATGAGATTGTGATCATGTGTAAAGATTAAATGTTATTTGGTTCAGCTCTTAAGTCTCGCAGTAAGACAGCTATCAGATCCTAGCCATTCCACATCTGTCTGTATTTTGAAATAAAATACAGGAACATCAAATATATCACATACGAAGTTCTCCCTCTCCCCTTCCTCCCTTCATGTCTCTCTGTTTATATGTTCATATGTGTGTGCACATGAATGTACAAGGCAGAAGTCAACATCAGATATCTTCAATTCTCTTCACCTTAGTTTTTGAGATAGATGCTTTGCTTAGACAGTGCACTGGTTGGTACTTTTCAACACAAGAGTTATCTGGGAAGAAGAATAATTGAGAAAATGCCTCCATTAGATTGCCTGTAGGAAGTCTGTAGGTCATTTTCTTGATTAATGATTGATATGTGAGGGCCAGGTCAACTGTGAGAAGTACCACCCCTAGACAGATGGTTCTGGGGTGTATAAGGAAGCGGGTAGAACGGCCATAGAGACCAGGCCAGTAAGTGGAATTCCTCCAGAGCATCTGCTTCAGTTTCTGCCTTGGGTTCTTTCTCTGACCTCACTTCATGGTGAACTGTAAGCTGTGAAATAAGATAAGGCCTTTCCTTCCAAGGTTACTTTAGTCATGGTATTAACCACAATAGAGACCCTAAAGCAGTGTGAGTGGCCACTGAAGTCTTCCTGCCTCTGCCGTCCCAGTTCTGAAATTACAGGTGGTGTGTGCCTTAGTGCCTGGCTTTTTTTTTTTCCAGATTATGGAAACTGAATTGAGGTTCTTATGCTTTTGTGGCAAGCTTGTTAACAAGCAGTCTAGCTCTCCACCCCCTAGAGGTTCCTTTTCTTTCTTTCTTTCTTCCTTTCTTCCTTTCTTCCTTTCTTTCTTTCTTTCTTTCTTTCTTTCTTTCTTTCTTTCTTTTTTCTTTCTTTTTTTTGACAGAATCTCACCATCTCACTATGCAGTTCCTCAGCACCTGTACTGGTTGGTTTTGTGTGTCAACTTGACACAAGTTAGCATCATCAGAGAAAGGACCCTCAGTTGAGAAGATGCCTCAGTGGGATCCAGCTGTAAGGTATTTTCTCATTTAGTAATCAATGCGGGAGGGCCCAGCCAATTGTGGGAAGTGCCATCCCTAAGCTGTTAGTCCTGGGTTCTAAAAGACGGTGAGCTGAGCAGGCCATAGGAAGCAAGTCACTAAGCAGCATCTCTCCATGGCCTCTGCATCAGCTCCTGCCTTCAGGATCTTGCCATGTTTTTTGTTCCTGTCCTGACTTCCTCCAGTGGTGAACAGTGATGCTGAAGAGTAAGCCTAATAAACCCTTTCCTGCCCAACTTGCTTTATGTTCATGGAGCTTTATCATAGCAATAGAAACCCTAACTAGGACAAATTGGTACCAGGAATAGAGTATTGCTGTGACAGACCTGGCCATGTTTTGGGGAGGATTGTGGAAGGACTTTGGATCTTTGGGCTAGAATAACTGCTGGGTATTAATAACTCCGTGGGATACTCTTTAGGAACTTGGAAGATAAGAATGTTAAGAGTATTGCGGAAGATGAAAGCCTGACTTGAAAGTTTCAGAGGGAAGTTTAAAGACTCTATTGGGCCATTTATTGTTTTAAATTAAGATTCTGTGGTTCTGGTTAGCTGGGGCTGAAGAATCAGCTGTGATGAACAAGACACCGGAGCTACTGAAGTGAAGCCTTTATGTTACTGGGACAATTGATGCTGGTTGGCTGGAGCTAAGAAATGAGTGGTGAATAAGAAGAGACCAGCATCACTGAGGTGATATCTTCTGGGAAGTGTGTCCTGAGAACACAGAGAAGCTGTGTTCCAGAGGTGGCCAAGGTTGGACCTCATGCTGGGAGCTGGACTTGGTAATGTGGAAGAGTCACCCAGGTGGTACTGGTTTTGAAGGCACGACGGGGTCATGGACAGCAGCTGAGGCTTGGCATTGTGAGAGGCTAAGAGAGGCCATTGGTGAGGGTGCAGCCTCAGTGGCAGTTGAATGCCCAGGACTGAAGAGCTCATGCAAAGAAACTGAGGCCTGGCATCATGAAGAGAGCCCAGGAGAGGCTACTGGTGAAAGTGCAGCCCAGTTTTAGTGAAGACCCCAGAGTTTTGGAGATGCCAGTACCATGGGATGAGCACCAAGAACAGCAGTAGCAATGGAGTGGAGCCAGCCAGAGCCTAGAAGACAAACTGTGTGCTGTAGAGGGTAGAGTTGGAGAAGGGACCCAAGCCCTTTGCAGGAGTCCAGAAGATTGTGAGTGGAGTCCAGATAATCAGACACTGAATTATTTATGCTGTTGGAGTTTGGTTTTGCTTGGTTAAGATCGTGATGGTGCCCTGGGTCTTCTCTCTTGAAGAAGGTATTTAATTTTTATTTTTAAAGGAGCCCACAGGTGAAAGACTTGAACTTTGAAGAGTTTGGACATTTTAAAGAGACTGAAATTTTAAAGACTAAATTTGTAAAGACTGGGACTTTTAAAAATTATTTATGATTGTAGAGTGAGATCTTGGGGATGAGTAAGAAGGAAGGGTTGTGGCCTAATAGTGATGTCTGTGTGTCAAGTTGACACAAGGAAGAGTGAACAGAGGAAAGAGCCTCAGCTGAGGAATGGCCTCAGTGAGATGCAGCTGTAAGGCAGTTTCTCATTTAGTGATCAATGCAGGAGGGCCCAACCCACAGTGGGTGGTGACATCCCTGGTCCTGGGTTCTATAAGACAGACAGAGCAAGCCAGGGGAAGCACGCCAGTGTAAGCAGCTCCCCGCCATGGCCTGTGCACCAGCTCCTACCGCCGGGATTCTGCCCTGTTTAAGTTCCTGTCCTGACTTCCTTCAGTGGTGAACAGCATTGCTGAAGGAAGTGTAAGGCAAATAAACCCTTTCTTCCCCAACTTGCTTTATGTTCATGGTACTTTGTCATAGCAATAGAAACCCTAACTAAGACAGCCCCCATACTCTGGGATGACAGACCTGTGCCATCATGCATGGTTTCCGGACATTTCTAAGTCTGCTTATGTTTTAGAACTTAAGATTGGGGGAACTGTCACCTTAGCAGAAAGAAACCTAGATGTCCTGAGGAGCTCCTTAGTATCTCACAAAACCCTAGAAATGTGGTCCTAGAGAAATGCAACCCTAGAAGAGAAATCTGTGTCACATCGGGGCTATGGGATATGCTCAAACTCAAATGTCGGAATCAAGGCAGATTTAAGGCTGGGATTCAAGAAGTAATCTGAGCACAGGACATAACTCTGCCTTATACTGACCAGGTAAAGGAGGCTGGTGTCTTCGTGCTCTCCTGGCTGGTCCCTTGAGAAAGGATTTCTCTAGGGATGAAAACTCAGCTTCCTCTGGTGCCGGGTGAAAGAAACCCATGTTCTCCTAGGGAAAACCAACGAAACCAAGAATGATCTACTAGAAAGGACACTGGGACTTTTCACATAAGACAAGAAAAGTGACAAGACTGCTAGAAGCAGAGTCTCCCAAGCCATCAGGAGCCCAAGGGAACAAATTGTAACCCAGGACTTCCAAGTTGTTTCTAGTCCCCACCTTCCTGTACTTACCAGCTCTGTCATGACTGTCACAACTCAAAAGTTCCCCAGAGAGAAGGTGGTACCCCAGTCATAGTCCTAATCAACTGGAAGGTCATATAGGAGGGTCGCCTTGATGGAGATCCAGACCTGTGGGAAAGGGACTTAGAGAAATATATGGTCAGGGACTCTTAGAATCTTGCAGGGATTCTACTGCAAACCCTTGTCAGTTATGCAGACAAAAATAAATCCTAAATATAATAATTAATAGTTAACTGACCATGGCTATAAACACTGATAATCCTCAAGCTCAATTCCTTGGCACAGTTGAGCATATGAAGAGTTTTATAGAGTTTGGGTTGATGGTTAGCATTTAATTTGCTTCTAATTGTGCTGCTAGGACTTGGGAGAATGTTGATTCTCATAATATTCTGGAGGTTATGCTCAATGGGGCGCAGATATCATGGTTTGAACTTCAAAACGTCTCTAAGTTAAGTCCTCGCTGAAGAGTGTCTTCAAGTTCCACAAGAAGTTTCAGTGACTTGCTTTCATGTATTGATGAGAAGGGATTGCTTCACTTCTTGTCTTAGTTAAGTTAGGGCTTCTATTGTTGTGACAAAAGACCATGAACATAAAGCAAGTTGGGGAGGAGAGGGTTTATTTGGCTTATACTTCAGCATTGCTGCTCATCACTGGAGGAAGTCAAGACAGGAACTCAAAGAGGGCAGGATCCTGGAGGCAAGAGCTGATGCAGAGGCCATGGAGGGGTACTGATTACTGGCTTGCTTCCCTTGGCTTGCTCAGCCCACCTTCTTTTAGAACCCAGGACCAACAGCTTAGGGATGGCACTTTCCACAATTGCCTGGGCCCTCCCACCTTGATCACTGAGAAAATGCCTTACAGTTGGATCTCACTGAGGCATTTCCTCAACTGAGGCTCTTTCCTCTGAGTCTAGCTATTGTCAAGTTGACACACAAAACCAGCCGGTACACTTTTTAACTTCTTTATTAATGTTAATGCCCATAGCATCCTGCTCAGTTTGCATTCTCTGTGCCTTTTCTTTTAGAAAGAGAATACTTCAGCTCTCACACTTCATTTTCCCTTGCCTTCCTTTATTTTTCCATTCTCCTTTCTCCTTCCTTTGGTCCCTCTCTTCCTCCTTCTTCCTTTCAGTCATTTTCTCCCTTCCTCTCTCTGTCCTTTCCTTCCTTTCTTCTTTCTCCACTCCTTTTCTTTCCCCCGTCTCTTCTTTTCTCCCTCTGTCTGTCCCTTCTTTTTCTCCTCCTTCTCTTCCTCCCTCCCTCCTTGCTCTTGAGTCTCTCTCTCCTTCCCTTCTTCCTTCTCTCTCTTCCCCTCCTTTCTTTCCCTCTTTCTTCTCCTCTTTTCTCTCTCTCACTTTATCCCTCTTCTTCCTTTAACTCTCTTTTTTCGACACATGACTCCATGCAGGCTGGCCTGGACTCACTGTGTAGTCTCTGACTTTGGATTCATAATCTTCTGGCATTCACCCCCTAGTGCTGGGATTACAATTTCATGTCACCATGCCTGGCTCAAGGTACCTTTTTGAGCAATCTGGAGATGGATACAAAGCAGTTTCTCATAAGATCCCCTTCCAATAACTCCACTGAATTCACCCAGCAACTATATATTTGTGGGCCATATTAGGTGCTGGGCATTGTAGTTCAGCAGACCCTTGGGGCAGGTGATTTACTACTGTGCTGCTGCGGTAATAGATGTTCTTAAAAACACACTCACATTTTCTCAGGCTTTCTAAAGAACACATTTAAAATACTCAGCAAGCTGGTACAGATGCTTCTTGACTTACAATGTGTTCTTTTCCTGCAAACTTACTATATGTTGATAAGAGCATAAGTCATCTGTGCTGTTAGTCCTCTTAATCTACCACACACCATAGCCTGTCAACACAGTACATCACACAGTTGGTACCCTTGAGACTTCGTGGCTGATTGGGAAAAGACCACAATTGATCGGACATATAGTTGCTCCTGACTGTATAGTGACTATGCTTAATCCTAAGGTTGAAAAATTCTAAGTTGAGCGACAGTAAATCAAGGACTGTCTACACAGTGGCTTCCCCAAGAGTGGTAGTTGGAAAGTTCAAAATGAATTGAGAAGTCTCTGTAGGCGCCTCAAGCTTTTTAAAAAGTCATGCACCAAAGCTCATGCTTATCCTTTTCAAATGTGTTTTTGCTGCCTACCTTGTTGCGCATCCGGGGAAGAGGCAGAATGTGTGGCTCACTTTCGCAGATAACTTGGACTGTCTGCTCCATGCCCATCATCACTTCCTGTCCAGACCCAGACGTCAGAGACAGTTGTGGTGGAAGTCATGCTGAAGTCAGAGTGATCCCCATCTCTCGTGGACTAAAGCAGCAGGCAGCCTTCCTCGTTTGCGTCTTGTCTAGGAGAAATGCCCCAGGAGTTTCCTTACTCTCCTTGTTCAAAGAAGAAGGTTATTGAAGATGTTGGCTTCTTGCCAAGTCCTCTGGAAAATGTCTATTTACTGAGCTTCATGAAGAGATGTCGATGATTGACTAATGATGCTTGAGTTCTTGACTCTCATCTGTAGGGGATGCCTCTTTCATTTGCCACCTGAAAAGCTGCAATTACCAAAATTGCTTATAACGCTTCTCCTTTAGGAGTTCATATTAGGGATCCCGTCAGGAGGATTCATTGATGCATTCATGCATGCATACGTTCATTCATTTCTCTCCCCATGGCCCTTTAAGTGAGCACTCCTCAACCCATGCACCAGGAGCCCGTCTACTAAAAAGACAGCTAATAGACTTTGATGTTCAAGATCACCTGGGATAGACTCAGTGGTGTTCTTGGAAATATTTGACAATTAACTTACTAAAAAAAAAAATGAAAAACTTCTTATTGTCGTGTTTGGTACTTTCTCTGATATAAATACTCCCAACATGGTCAACTTGAAAGTAACAGTATTGTGTCACCGAAGGCATACATAGTGGCTCTCATTAGTCATAGGAGCCAGTTCTAATGTACCAAATCTCTACCCTCATTTTTTACTCTAGCACAGACTGACCATCTGCAGCTCACACAAGAGGAGATGGTAGGTAGACTGAAGACGATATTCACAACTGAGAAGCGTCCTAGGAATTATGAAGTGTGAGGACACTGGTCTGTGTCAAGGGCATGCCTATGTTTGAACCCTAACACTACCCCCCACCCATTGCATTACCCTGACCTAGTCATTATCTTGCAGCTCCTGTCCTCTCACCTTTAGGACAGCAATCCTCATTGGGTTAACCTTTGCTTAAATAGACTTGTATTTGTGAAGTTCTTAGAATACTGTCGCTCACACAGTTACGTGTTGTACAAATGTTTGTTGAATAAAGAAGACTGATTCTACAAATATTTACTGAGTAGCTCTAAGCTGGGTCAAGCACATGTATCAGGCACTGTGGGTATGACAGGGACAAGCAGTGACTCTCCTCTTAGGAATTCACAGTGTAAATGAGGCATGGTGGCATCCACTGAAGCAGGAGGATTGTGAGTCCAAGGCCTTCTTAGGCAGTCTAGCGAGTTTGAGGCTAGCCCGAGGCTGCAAAGCAGGACTGTCTTGAAAGTAAGGATGGCGGGGAACACAGCATATAGACTGCCCGATAGAAAAAAACAATAATCTCTCTTTTCAGTGTCTTACAGTTTCATTGTACAAGCCTTTTGCTTCATTAGTTAGACTTATTCAAATATTTTTTATTAATTAAAAGTTATTTGGGCAGTGGTGGCACATGTGCTTGGGAGGCAGAGGTAGGCACATCTCTGTGAGTTTGAGGCCAGCCTGCCCTACAGAGAGAGAGTTCTAGGACAGTCAGGGCTATACAGTGAAACCGTGTCTTAAAAAACAACAAAAAAACAACCAACCAACCAACAAAAAAAAATACTTGGGGGCTGGAGAGATGGTACTTTTCCAGGGGACCCTGGTTCAAATCCCAGCACACACATGGCAGCTCACAACTGTCTGTAACTCCAGTTCTAAAGATCTGACACTTTCATACATACATAAAGGCTGGCAAATCACCCATGCACTTAAAATAAAAATAGATATATTATTAAAATTTATTTTATTTTATGTGTGTTTTGCTTGCATATATGTCAGTGTACTACATGTGTTCTTGTTGCCTGTAGAGGTCAGAAGAGGGCATCAGATCCCTTTGAATTGGACTTATGGATGGTTGTAAACCACCATATGGATGCTGGGAATGGAACACAGGTCCTCTGCAAGAGCAACAAATGCTCTTAATCACTGAGCAATATCTCTAGCCGCAATATACTTATTTTTTTAAAGGCTATTATGAATGGCATTCTTTCTCTTATTTCTTTCTTGGTATGTCTGTTGTTGGCTTATAGGAAATCTATTGATTTTTGTATGTTAATTTTGTATTCTAATACTGTACTGTGTTTATCAGCTGTAGTAGTTTCCTGGTAGAGTCTTTAGAGTCTTTTAAGTATAGAATCATTGTATCATCTGCAAATAAGGATACTTTGACAGTTTTCTTTCCTATTTATATCCCCTTTCTCTTATTGCTGTGGATAAGACTTTAAGCATTTTATTGAACATGAATGGAGAAACTGAATATCCTTGTCTTGTTCCTGATTTTAGCACAAATGATTTGAGTTTTTCTACATTTAGTATTGCAGTAGATGTCAATTAACACAGAGAAGCACAACTGGTCAAAGTGCAGAGAATGACAGACTGTAGGATTATTGGCCCTGGATGGGTTGTCTGTATCATACACTCTCCTGTCGAGGCTCAGAGATCATCTAAGATGGAGTAGACAGATTATAAGAACCAGAGGCAGTACATGCCTACAAGAGACCAATACTTTCTGGATACAACAGGACAGTTACACATATGGACTCATAGTGATTGTGACAGCACACACGAGAACTGCACAAGGTCAAGCCAGACAGCATCTCGGACAAAATAATAGCTAACTGCAAATTATATGGCAGAGAAAGGCTAATCCTTTATATTTATTACTTAATCTTACCTGTTCATCACTTCAGAGACACTCTTATATGTAAAATTCGCATTTAAAGTTTATTAATAAAACCAAACATTAAAAATATTTGGCAATTTCTATTTCTTTTACAAGATACGGAATATCTTTTACTGCCTGTTTTTGAGTAGCATATTCATATTTAAATTAAATTTTCTAGGCTTTGTTAATATGGAGGCATATTTAAATAAACCCAGAGACAGTGTTATAATGTATTGATACATGCCCAGAGACAGTGTTATAATGAACCCTTATATACCCACCACCCATGGCCACCAATTGTCAACATATGACCGCCTTTAATTAATGAATTTATGTTCCTACCCATTTTCTCCAATTAGATTGTCGAAAAGGTTCTAGACATCATGAAATTCCATCTATATTATAGAGAAGTCAAACGAGCCTTGGAGAGTTGAAATTAGTTGATTAAAAATCACACAGAGAGTAAGTGGGAAAGCTGAGACCTGAACCCTGGGCTATTTTATTCCAAAGTCCACATTTTTCATCAGAAAGCTAACTTTTAAGGCATGTTGCAAGTGTCCTAAATAAATACAGAAGCTCAGAAAGGAATGCAGGAGAGCTATGCAAAATAATGGGCTTACAGGTTATGTTAAGTCAGCTTTGTGTTATGGTAATGAAAGAATGGAGGCAATTAGTGTAGAGAGAGAAAAGGTTTATGAGAACCTAATTCCAGAGGCTCTAGTCAATTCCATGTGTCAGCATTGCTGAGAGCACTGAGTGGCATTGACAGAAAGTGTGTGGCAGAGGAAATGATGAACCTTGACTCAGAAAGCAAAAAGTGAGAAAGGATAGGTTGTGGTTGGAGTACCTTTCACAGCTTATCTCCTTCAACCTAAAACCCTCTGACTTGAAGGTGCCACCACCAACCAATAGCAATTTCTGGGGTCCAAGTCTTTAACACGTGGACCTCTGGGGGACATTGAATATCTAGACTGTAGCATGAGGGAGGAAGTTGTCCAGAACTGTATGAAGCTTGTGGTGAGACCCGGAGAAGGTTAATGAAGGGGTTAGGAGGTAACTCAATCAGATCCATCTGGGAGAGAGGATTGCTCACAAGGCTAATTCCTGAAGTTGGGAGCTCCGGGAACTTTTTTTTTTTAAAAAGACAGGTATCTCACTGTGTAACTCTGCCTGACCTGGAACTCATTATGTAGACCAAACGGGTCTTGGACGCACAGAGCTCTTCCTGTCTCTGTCTCCCGAGTTCTGGATTAAAGGTGTGCACCATCATGTGTACTTCTGGGTCTATTGTTAAGACTCCCCTGTGAGTTTCATCTTATATTGTCCTGTGTAGTCTGAGAACCCAGCTGAGCTGTTAGCTGTTATTCAGCAGTTTTGTCTTCATATCACAGTGAATGCTCAGATCGCTTGGGAATGAAGTCCCCAGGGAGCCCCATGATTTTCCAGGTCATTATTAGTTCCTCAGTTTTTCAGTCACCTCAAACTGTAGAGAAAGTCTCATTTCAGTAAATATATATAAACTTCAGATTTCAGTTGAAGATCTTTGAGAGGGAGGTGAAAACCCCTCTTCCTGTGTGAGGGTGTGCTTTGAACTGGCAGCTCCCTGTCGGAAGCAAATTTACATTTTTGCTTTCTGTTGCTGTGATGAACACCACAACCAAAACCCTCTTGGGAATGAGAGGGTTTATTTAGCTTACGTGTCCTGATCACTGTCCATCACTGAGAGAAGGAACCTGGAAGTGGGAACTGAATTAAACAGAGGCCATGAAGGAGTGCTGCTTACTGGCTTGCTCCCATGGCTTGCTCAGATTGATTTATTTTTCTTTTCTTTTTTTTTTTAAAAAAAAACTTTATCTTTTATTTATTCTTTGTGTCTTTCATCTCCCACCCCCCCCCATAAAACAAAATAAAATTTAGGAGAAAAAAGGAAAAAGAAAAAAAAAAAAGAAGGGAATATCTCGTTATGGAAGCTGCAGTGTGACATAGTGAGTCATGCTGTAAACCCCTGCTGTGGGAGAATGCTCTTGTACACTGTAAAGATTTGTCACTTGTATTAGTTTAATAAAATGCTGATTGGCCAGTAGCCAGGCAGGAAGTATAGGTGGGGAAACCAGTCTAAGAGAATTATGGGAAGAGGAAAGGCAGAGAGGTGGTTGTCATCCAGACACAGGAAACAAGATGAGAGTGCCTCACTGAGAAAAGGTACCAAGCCACGTGGTTAAACACAGACAAGAATAATTTAATAATATTAAATTATTAATTTGTTATAAGATCTAGTTAATAATAAGCCTGAGTTAATAGGTCAAACTGTTTATAATTAATATAAGCCTCTGTGTGTTTCTTTGGGACTGAAGGCTACAGGACTGGGCAGGGCAGAAACTTTCATCTACAAACCCCTTTATCCATACATTTTTACATGTAAGCATTCATCACAAAGAACCATTGGTCTGATTCAAGGGCCCTGGTCTCTACTGCACCATTGATGCTAGGCCTTCACTGGGACTCTTCCTGGACATCCTGTTACTGCCCTGTGTCATGGATGTCCTGTAACCCTGGGTCCACAGGACTGTCCCACCCTCCACCTGTGCTCCAGCAGATCACAGATGGGGTGGATATTGGGGTGGGCCAACACATTACCCTGGTGCTGGGCCTGGGTAGTTGCAGGGTTGATCAGTCCTCCGGTTCTCCCCTTGCTTCGCCACCAGGGTGAGCTCTCCAGCATTGCCCTGGCTAGTTCACCCTTTGCAGTGACAAGCGTGGGGTGAGGCCAGTTCTCTGGCTTTCATGTCCTTAGGGTTGCTTCTCCTGCACCTATACTTTCAGATCCAGCTCTATAATGTTGCCCTGGGGAAGCATAGGGGCCACTCTCCCGAGTGCTGCAGTTGGTGAGGGGCAGGAACAGCTCTCCTGCTCTTACAACCTCAGGGTCAGCTCTTCCACCTGCCTCAGGTGTTGATGGGTGGGAGCATCTCTCCCCCATCCCTGCTGCCACATGAGGTATGAGTAATGGGGACAGCTCTCCCAGGCTCATAACATTGGCACTGGCTCACCCACACATACCTCAGCCAACAGGGTCAACTCTACTGTGCTGCCCAGAAGAGGTGTAGGGCCCAGATTTATTTCGTATACAGCCCAGGCCCACCTTCCCGGGAGGAGGACCACTTGTAATGGTTTGGCCCCTCCCACATTAATCATTAATAAAGAAAATGCCCCCACGACTTGCCCAGAGGTCAATTTGATCAAGACATTGTCTCAATTGGGGTTCCCTCTTCCCAGATGATTCTAGCTTGCAGCACACACACACACACACACACACACACACACACACACACACGCACACGCACACGCACACGCACACGCACGCACGCACACACACACACACACACACACACTACTAAGCAGGACAGAGGAGGCTTGGGGATCCACTTCTCACTTTCTTGATTTAGGTTTCTCTTCTCACCTCGCTCATCAGCTGCCTCCAAACTTTCCAGAGCTTCCCCAGAGGATGAAAAAGTAGCAGAATCTGGAGAGTACATTAATTCAGTTGTCTAATACCTGCACTGGTCTAATGTATTTGCCCCATTGCTTGAACTTTTTTTTTATTGTATATTTAACTGTAGGAAAGATTTCTTGAAACTTACAAGATCTCAGGCTGTCAGGCTCACTTTAAGAGAGTTCAGAATATATATCTACTCAACATCTCTTAGTGTGTTGTTAGCCTTACTCATTCCAGATTCTGCAGTCAGTTCTGGGTTGTTTGGTGCCAGTCCTTCTGTTTGCTTCACCTTCCACCTCTCTTTCATGCTGTTTGCCTCAACGATTTGATTGTCTAGACTGATCAGTGTGGTTCCCTTAGTGCAATCACTGTGCTCCAGCTGTGAGTGCAGACTTTGATTACAGGTGACTTAGTACAGGAACACAATAGATAGCTAAATTTCCTGTAGAAAGTGCTTAGGTTTTTGGAACTTTGGGCTTAGATATTGCTCTAATTAATGCTGTGTAGTGAATACTTGCAAAACTTAGTCGTTAGACAATAATCCCTTATCGTTCTGTGAAAGAATGAGTGGGTTGCTTGGGCTCAGTTCTTCTTGGCCTCAGGTGGGTTCCACTGTCTCTCAGCTTGGGCCAGCAGCTCCAGAGTGAATTTGTCTGACATATGGCATGAATTCAGGAGGTCAAAACAAACCAAGGAAGTACACATACAGCCTCTGATTGACTCATCTCATTTATATTCAGTTGGTCAAAGCTAATCACAGGCTATGTCCAACATGAATGAGACAAGGCATGTAATTCTTTTACATGGAGGAAGTGGAGGAAGTGATCTCATCAACAACAGCTGGTCATCTCAGCTGAGCCCAGTGGTCTTGGATGTCATGAATGAGAAGGAAAGTGGTGGGGTACATGACCAAAGAGAAAAAGAAGGGCTGCATCCTTAGAGCCTTCTTGGCTAAACCTTGCTAAAGGTGTTAGGTCCTGTCTAAATGTCATGCAAAGCAATCGGAAGTATTTAAATATGGACATTTGCGTATCAATTTACTTAAAGAAGATCCTGCTGTGTAAAGGGTAGATGGGTAGAAGGAAAAAAAAAGCAAAGACACAGAGCAGTTAAAGCTGCTCCGATAAGTTACAATGGTTTGGGCAGGTGGTAGCAGACCAGAGGTTCACTGGTTTGAGGTGTATTTTCAGTGCGGTTTTGTTTGTTCAGGAGTTGAACATGAGTCTGAGAAGGTTTGAAGGATGACCTTGGATGCCAACACCTGTGGCAGATGAAGTGCAGTGGGAGGATCCGGCAAAGGGACTTATTTGAAGAAGTGGATTAAAAGTTTGGTTTGAGCATTCTGAACTCCATATGCATATGGGACAATACTCATAAAACATCTTCAGATAAACCTAATAGGCAACATGCCGGGTCTATATGAATGAAACTATAAACCTCTACTGAGGGTCGTAAAAGGAGATTTGAATCAATGGGGTGTCAAACTTTGCACCTGGGTGAGAAGACGCCAGCTGTAAAGACGTCAGCTCTCACTAAGTAAATCTATACCTTCAATGTGGTTTCAACTCAAACCTCAATACGGCTTTGTCCTTAAGACTTGGAGCAATTACCAGGAATGTTCTCTGAAATGAGAATAATGAGAACTTATCCTGCATCATATATTATGGTGAGTTATAAAACAAGGAAATTTATAGCAGCCGCAGCTGGAGGGATAGACTGATAGATCAATGGCACGAAACAACGTGTAGCAGTCCACCCAAGGATGGATGAGGATTTAGTACGTTACAAAGAGATCACAGGGATGTGGGAGAAGAGGCAGATTATTCAGTAAGTGGTTTAAGGACCATTTGGAGAAGCATTTGTACATCATTTGTGGGGTGTTGCCTCTCCCGTTATGTCAGTTGTATACTGTTCTGTAGTTTCATTCTAGAATAGTTCAATAAGCTATATTCATATTAAGAGGCCAGTAAGTTGGCTCAGTGGAAAAGGGCGCTTGCGGCCAGGATGATGAGCTGAGTTCGATCCCTAGGACCCACGTGATAGAAAAAGAACTGACTCCTATGAGTTCTATTATGACCTCTACAGACATGCTTGTGTACATGTTCACATGCACACACACGCACATACATACAAATAGACAGACTTTTAAATGTTATATTCACCTTGATATATTTTTAGGGTTTTCTGGTTTTGTTACAAACAATAGCTTTAGAAGATGTTTAGTTGCTGGAGAGATGGGTGTGTGATTAAGACCACTGGCTGCTCTTCCAGAGGACTGGTGTCTGATTCCCAGTACCTACATGGAGGCTCACAGCCATCTGCAACTCCAGTTCCAGAGGACATGATGCCCTCTGCTGGCCTCTATGGCCATTGCACACACAGTGCAATACATACAAGCAGGCAAAACTTCCAAACACATACACCGGTAATAAAAAAATTTAGGAAAGAAAATGTTTACATAACATCCTTAGGCAAATGTGTGAATTCTTTTCTAGGATAGATTCTGAAGAATGGGTTTGTTCAGAAAGTATGTACTTACAAAATGTTTCTAAATGTCCCTTTGAAATTGTATACTACACCATGGCTTCAGTGAACAAGGAAAGAAAGAAAAATCAAACTCAACTAAAATAGATAGATCAAGTTAATAAAAATGAAAGCAGAAATAAGCAAAAGAAATGAATCTTGAGATCAATAAAAGCCAGAGTTGGATTTTTGATAGAATGTCAAAACACATAAATTGTTTGTTAGGATGGTCATGGCAAGGACAGAGCGTCTGGAATACAGAGGCAATTTCAAAGAGCTGGGGGCTGTTTTGCCCACCACTCAGCTGAAGTCAGAAGGTAAGACAAACACTGCCTGGGATGGGAATGTCCACGGGGAGGTCTTTGGAGGTGTGTGTGCTGAGGGTGGAGCAGACGCTCTGGAAACCCTGGCTTCTGTTCAGCTTGGACTCTCACCACTGCTTCTTAAGCTAGAGTAGTTTACATGAGAAATGCCTTTAAACTACACTGTCACCCTTGAGGTGATGAGATCCCCAGCCGGGGTTGGGATCAGCCAGTTCATGTGGCTCTGGTGAAACCCAGTGCCTCTAATTGGAATATCAGGAGGGATGGCCCACATGCTTTAAAATGCTAGTCTCCCTCTCTCCTTTAAAGAAATATATAAAACATTTAATGGAGCATGTATAGTTGAAAATCCACATATAATAAATGTATGGATGATGTGATTCAACTATATAACTTTATACCAATCCATTTGAAAACCTTAGATGAAATGGACAAAAATGTCAAGGAAAATATAAATTTCCAAAATTGGTCCAAGAAAAACCAATAGAAAACACTCATAAAAAATAGAGATGGCAGTTAAAGAACCATCTACCAATCTGCCCTTCCTTTCTGCTGTCCAGAGCACAAGCCCTGGGTAGTTATAGACAGGTTCTCTCTGATCCCAGGAAAGAACCTGATTCATGTTATATTTTAGAGCAGAGAAAAATGTAGGAACTACTTCTCTTCTTTTATAAGGCCAGTTTATTTCTGATACCAAGACAAGAAAATAATATTACAGGCTAATACAGGAGGAAACAATTTGATAAAATACTAAGTAATTGAATCTAGCAGCACATTAAAAGCATGGTATGTCTCAATCAAGTAGGATATGTGTGAGTAACTCAAACTTTATGATTGGTGTGGACTACGTGTGAGCATCACCTGACCTACAGACTGAAGGGAGACAAACACTGCCTGTGATGCTACAGAGTGAGACCCAGATTCAAAAGAGAAAACAGATAAAAAGTATCCATCCTAAAAATATACAACCAATGCCACACAATCCAGGGAGCATATTAGAAATATTGTCTTAAGTAGAAAGATCATTTTGCCACCTGCTTTGATTACCTGGGGTTGCAGTTCCAGCGACTGCCAACTATGAGATGAAGTAGAAGGGAAAATGCTGGGCGGGAGTGTAAACCTCCCAGAACAGTCTAAGTGGGAGCCGTGTTCTCTGTGTCTACCTGGCCGTCTTCACACTTCCTCAAACACAGAAGGAGCCCACTCTAGTTCCTCTCCTGTAACTCAGTCACAAACATGAAGTAACTTCCCCTAGCTAGCTACACGTGTTGTGAGTTCAGTAGCTGGTTTTAGCCAGGTCTCCCACGGTGAACCTTGGGTTTTGTCCATTTCTTGGCTGCATGCAAAGCTTTCTCACCCATGTCACTGTGTTTAAAGGTTCATTTCCGGATCTTGAACTGCGAGATTAAAAAGAGCCCAGTTGTCCAGCAGATGGGCAGTTAAGAAGATTATGGTTTGATTTGAACTCTGAAGCACAGAATACACCCTGGCAAAGGAAAGCGATTGTTATTCATACATGTACAACTTGGATGCATCTAGAGAGTTATACTCAATAACAAAAATATAATGCAATGAAATCCTGAATGGTATGACTTCATTTATGCAGCAGTTAAACAGTACTTTTTGTTTTCCTTTTTTTCAGATTTTTTTTTTTTGGAGTACAATTGACAAGTAACACACACACCTTTTTAAAAAAATCTTTTAAAAATGATTTATTTATTTATAGTCCTTCTCATTTCAATTGTTTGGATAGAAATATGCTATACATTTATCCCCACCCCTTTCCTTCTCTCTTCCCCCTCTTCCCTTCCACCCCCTCCCCCCTGCCCCCCAGACTCCCAGTTTACTCAGGAGACCTTGTCTTTTTTTTCCCTTCCTAGGCAGATCCATGTTTGTGTCTCTTAGGCCCCTCTTTGTTACCTAGGTTCTCTGGGGTTGTGGCCTGTAGGCTGGTTGTTCTTTGTTTTATGTCTAATATCTACTTATGAGTGAGTACATATTATGTTTGTCTTTCTGGGTCTGGGTTACCTCACTCAGGATGGCTTTTTCTAGTTCTGTCTGTTTGCCTGCAAATTTCAAGATGTCATTTTTTTTTTTAACCACTGAATAGTACTCCATTGTGTAAATACATTTTCCTTATCCATTCTTCAGTTGAGGGGCATCTAGGTTGTTTCCAGGTTCTGGCTGTTATGAATAATGCTGCTATGAACATAGTTGAGCAAGTACCCTTGTGGTATGAGTCTGCATCCTTTGGGTATATACCCAAGAGTCTTCCCAATTTTCTGAGAAATCACCATATTGGTTTCCAAAGTGGCTGTACAAGTTTTTGCTCCTATCAGCAATGGAGCAGTGTTCCCCTTACTCCACATCCTCTCCAGCATAAGCTGCTATCAGAGTTTTACACACTCTTTTGAAGTATACAGTGTGATGTCTTAATATGCATGTATTATGAGATTATTATGGATTATGGCCTATTGATTTGATCAGTTTGTACAGGGACCTTCTTCTCTTAGTAAATCTGTAGTACAGATACATATGTACTAACTGTACATTAGGTCATAAGAATGCATAACTGAAACTTTATGCCATTTCCTTAGGATTTCCCCACTTCACCATCTGTCAGGGGCCAAAAGTCAAGGGCCAAAAAAGGACAATTTGGACTCACAAGCCTCGAGGCCTATGCTCTATCTTCTGGCTAAGTAAACAAGGCACAAGATGCACCCTGCCCTAAAGATGTACCTTTATATTAACTTCCTGGAAAATGAGGAACTTGGGCCTGCTGCAGATACCA